>NW_025556501.1:27500-46662 GCF_020424385.1 Procambarus clarkii | reverse complement strand
AGGTGAACATGGATACAAGAAGGTTCCATTCCTTCTATATTCGGTACTGTTTCAGGAATAGAACATTCTACACATATGCCTTCTTTGACTGGATTAAATTTAGATATGTCTACAATATTCAGATCATGAATCCATCCAACTTTTTTTGCATCCATTATCTATAGTAAGTTTGGATGTGGATTGATCACAATGTTTTCCACTAAATAATCCATGAGTTGTACATTCACACGTGAAATTGTAATCTTGCCATATTAATTTACCTAATGTGGTTGAACATACTGGAACTGTAGGTATTTTTAGGGGATTAGTAGGAGATATTTCAAACCAATATCCATCCTGCCAGGAGGCACTAGCTGGTAATATTTCATTACCTTCTTTAGAATATAAAGGATAAGGTAAAAATATACAACACTGATTTAGTTTCATACCTTCCCATACTTTACAGGCTTGATGATGATTGTCATCCTGATGATGTCCATATGTTGATAAAATTAATAATGGATTATTATCTAATGCATCATCATCGCTTTCAGCCTGATCAATATACCATTCTAATGACGATATATTTTTTTGTCTTGTTATACCATAGTGAAATAACTTTCTTTTTCTTTGTATCGCCTCACCTCCTATAATTATTGTACATATAAATAAGTAAATTATTATAAGAAAATAAATAATAGTAATCATTTTTATTTATTTCCTTTCATTGTCATATAAAGTTCACGTGGTGAATCATAAATAGAATTCTCATTCATATATATAGTGGCTGAAGGCAGAGGATAAAAGAAGGTGAAGAAGAAAAAGAAGAGGAAAAAGAAGAAGAAGGAGGGAGAGGGGGTAGAGGAGGATAGGGGGGAAGATTAGGGGGTAAAGGAGGATAGGGGGAAGATTAGGGGGTAATGAAAAGGATGACATTATTAATGGGGTGGATTCTGGTTGTGTATTACTACTAGTTGTTAAAGTCATAGTGTTAACTGGAGTTGTAGTTGTAGTAGTAGTAGTAGTAGTAGTAGTAGTAGTAGTAGCAGCATTACAATAGTGTTTATAACAATAATGACATAAACATATAGAAAACATTATATATATAATTAATATGGATATAAGGCATATACATAAAATAATAAAATATTGATTTATTATTGACAAATAATACACATCGATTAAATGCATGTGTGTATTGGGATTATTATTGTTCTCAATTATTTTTTTCAGGAAATTAGTAGATTGATGTGTATTTATTAGTATCTTATTTAGATGTGAAAATACCGTATTATAATTATAAAATAATCTTAATCCATCAGATGATGTTTCTGAAAAATTTGAAAAGGCATAGCATGCTCTATTCAATTCTAATAAACTAACACCCGGATATAATATATGTTGTTGATATAAGCGATGACTAATATTACCACCACATAATATGTTTAATTTTAAGATATTATTAATAGAATAAATCCAAATTCCAGGTACAATAGGTATAAATATAGGATTGAATTTTTGTGTTAATTTATAATTACATAATTCTAAAATAGCCTCATCAGATTGATTAAAAGCAGCACTAATACAATTGTGAGATTTGTGTGAATTTAAATTAAAATATGAAAAACTAATGATGACTAAGGTACTATTAATAACATCAAAGTTTTCCTTTGACATTACCATATACCAATATTCACTTTCAATTTGTAATACCATTAAGTACTTGTTATCTTCAACTTCTAAAGATGCACTCCATTTTTCGTTAACATTTGTATAAACTGGTATTACTGAATACAAAAATCCATGATTAGGTGGATTATTGGTGGTAACTATGGGAAAATAAACTACTAATATAAACCTGTTATCAGTATAATATACTGACACCCGGCAGAGTTTATAATAAATTGACATTAAATCATCAATTGATGAATCATTAAAGATCAATTTTTTTCGATTTCGAATCTGAATTAAGTCTTTTTCAAATGGTAAACGATTGAAAATATATCTTGAGAGTATTCCTGTAGAATACATTAAATCTAATTCTACTTCTGTGTGTTCAATGTCTGATATAATTGTATTTATGGTACTATGTATAAAACTGATATATACACACAATTCTCTACGATTTAATTCTGTTTTGTTAATTGAATTTAACATTTCAATTGTTTCCTTGAAAAAAATAATTTGTTCAGAAATAATTTCTTTATGTGGATATTTCCATACAAAATGATCATTGGATATTATTGTATCAGAATTTTTTAAAAATTTATATTTTTTTATAAGTTCTTGTTGTCGATTAATAATTCGAATAAGTTTATAAATTCCATTAAATGTTTCAAAAGGACATTTTTGCTTACAACTATTCAAAAGAGTTAAAAATTTATTGAAAATGTTTTCATAAATTGTAAAGTTGAAGCTATAGAACAATCTTTCCTGTGAATCTACTAACAGTGTTTTATATTGGCGGGCAAAAACAACACCAGGTTTGATAATAACTTCAAGTTCATTACTATCCACACTCCCTGATGCTATTAAAATTATTATGAATGTTAACATTTTTTTAAACATAATTTTAATTTTTTTTTTTACATAAAAAAATGGATACGAATTTTAACTGGCATAAAAAACCATCAAATGTTTTTGTAGCCTCTCCACCTAGTTCACAAATCGTATTTCAGTATAAAGACGAAGATGATGTCCATAAAAAACATGTACACTTTCAATTAAAGAAATTCTCAACACTCCTGGAGGGGATGTAATTATAACTTGGGCCAATCGTAAATACATTAGTGACCTATTCAAACTAAAATTAAATTCAGTAACTTCTTTGGAATCAACTTTTACGGAGCACAAACAAAAGGAAGAAGATACACGTATTGTGGGATGTCTTCCAGTGGTTCTTCTAGATATATCTACAACAGAAAATAATCTTATTCTAGATCCCCGTAGATTAACTAATTGGTTTATTCAAATCATAAGTCGAGTGATCCCCATTGAAACTATCCTTCCACCAGAATTAGTCAGGGAAGTTAACATGACGTTTTATATACGTGATACTAACATTTTTCTTCCTAGACATGGTGTGATGACTAACATTCCAGATCTTATATTTTCCGCTCTCAATACACTGGAAACTGAAAATATATGGGAATTAGGCGATAATGGAGAAAAATTAAGCCATGAATTGCTATCAATATCATGTATATTTAAACTCTTGATTCCCAAATTACAAAGTATATTTATTTCTTCACACAGAAAAAGAAATATTTCTGGTAAGATAAAAAGTGGAAAATTCAAAATGTCTCCTGAATTCCAAAAAATACTTCATGAAAATAATTTATTAAATAAAATTGAAAAGTGGTCAGAAAATTCTCTTAAATTTATATCTGACAAACTTCGTGAATATTCCATATTTTTCTAAATAAACTGGGCGATGTAAATTAAACAAATATATGGGCAGTTAAAGAATTTATAAATGTTGCTCAAAAATCTGAAACCATCCCAATCTATTTTAATGAAAATATTACTTTCCGCATTATGATTCATGCCATTGGTGAAATATTTCATTCTCTCTTTACAGATATATTGCCAAACGAGTCAATGGAATCAGCAATTCATGGCGCACTATATCACATGGTTTATCTCCATGATTTAAAACTATTGGATACTTTTAAAAATATTTATATATTCCTATTTTATATCGCCTAATATATTCTTGCTATAAAATTAATTCACCATTCATAAAACCATCACTTGCATATTTATCTGAGAACCATAGTGATATATATCACAGTTTATTAGAATATCAAAATAAAAATCCTTTATGGCAAGGAAATGAGAACACTGACCTGATCGCGTGGATGGAGATCAACTGTGAATCAAGTGTGGATCGGCTCTGTCTCATTGCCTCACAGAGCGAGAAATATCTGAATGATGAAAAGTTTATGGATGCTTTATATTGGACAGTTTATGACATACGAGGACAAGCTTTAGACTATTATATAATTTTCCTCCTAATTGTATATAAAAATAGCTTATCCCTTAAAAATATAAAGTTAGGCAATACCATGAGCAAAGAAAATAAAACACTAAACTGTAAAAATCTAGTATCTCCTTTTTTCCGTATATTTGTATGTTTTTATGATTATATACAAAATATTCCACCTCATCTCATTACGGTGGATATATTAAATAGTTCTGAATTTGGAGAATTACCACAGTACCGTCACATTATCATTACAGCATTAAGCGACTTTTTTAAGGGAAACGAAGATATATTTTCGTCACTATTAAAAGATTAAAACACAAATTTAAAAAATAATTCAAAAGCACAAAAATATTGGGATGACATTAACAACCCATACCCACAGTTTCACTGTAAAAAAACAAACACTCTGGTATAATATATAAAAAAAAAAAATCTGTTATGGCAAGGAAATGAGAACACTGACCTGGTTGCGTGTGGAGAGCAACTGTGAAGAATGTGTGGAGGGGCTCTGTCTTGTATATAGCCTGACAGGAAACTGTTATCATCTCATTGAATCCCATTTTCTATTTGAGTCCTCCTCTCTCTCTCTCTCTCTCTCTCTCTCTCTCTCTCTCTCTCTCTCTCTCTCTCTCTCTCTCTCTCTCTCTCTCTCTCTCTCTCTCTCTCTCTCTCTCTCTCTCTCTCTCTCTCTCTCTCTCTCTCTCTCTGCTCTCTCTCTCTCTCTCTCTCTCTCTCTCTCTCATTCACTCTCTCTTTCGATTAAATGAAAATGGGATTTACATAATAGATATTTTGCATGTATATGGATTAAAGTTTAACTTGTTTAAATTGTTATAAAAAACTTGTTCTCCGTTAACTTCATTACTTTCATTTTGAGACTCCTTCCAATGATCTGGTGGTATATATGCCAGATAATATTGAACTTCATACATATGAGTATCAGTTTTTATAATATCATTAAATTTTTGTAATAGGGAAAAATGAAGTTCTATCGCTTCTTCCTTAGACATTTTACTAACATTACAATTTAAGTGTTTCATATTTCTTACTTCATCTAAATATTTGGCAAAATTTTCTGGTGTATATATTGGAGATTTTTCAACACAAAAACCTACTTTATAAATATTTTCACATGTTACTCTCATTATTTTACTTAATTTTCCAATTTCATCAATAAGATTATTTCTAAGAGCATTTTGCCACTCATTATCTTTTTGTACAGTTAAAAATGTCCATAAATTAGTTAGTAATTTTATATAAATGAATATATTTTTATTTTCACTGTTTCTAGAAACTGATTTATTAATTTTTTCAGTGTATTGTGCACAATAATTTGAAAGAATACCATTATCTGAAACATGAGCTGGATTTATCTTCCATTTAAGATTTCTACCGATTCCTCCCAGGCCAACAATGTCATAAATTTTTCGGATAATGAGCAAATCTCCACAAACGACGTGGGAAAATGATAGGAGCCATCAGCTTGATAACATGAACCACGTGATCTGGGTTCATAATTGGTATTTATAATTATATACATTGATAATGTAATATACTGGTGAATTAACAATCTTAATGGTAAAGTTTTACAATTTACAAATGTGAAGAATTTCTTGTTAAATGTAATGTGATTTATATTTTCAGATACTATTACCTTATATTTACACTCTTTTACCACATCATTCATCGTGATAGAATATTTAAATGGAAATAATATACGTTTGTTATATCCAATATCCGAAGATGATCTCCTTCTAGTGTCTGGGCCTGGTGAGGTTCCCCGTGTTCGTTGACGGGTGTTGGTTCGGTTTGACTTTGATTTTTGGGGAGTTGTTCGATTTAGCTTTGATTTTTTGGGAGTTGTTCGATTTAGCTTTGATTTTTGGGGAGTTGTTCGATTTAGCTTTGATTTTTTTTGTCTTTGGAGTAGAAGTTGAAGTTGAGGGGTTATTCAAGTCTTCCAGTTCCACTGAAGTATCCGAATCATCATCATCCTGTGTCGTGCTGGTTCGATTTAGTTTGATTTTTTTGTCTTTGGAGTAGAAGTTGAAGTTGAGGGGTTATTCAAGTCTTCCAGTTCCACTGAAGTATCCGAATCATCATCATCCTGTGTCGTGCTGGTTCGATTTAGCTTTGATTTTTTTGTCTTTGGAGTAGAAGTTGAAGTTGAGGGGTTATTCAAGTCTTCCAGTTCCACTGTAGTATCCGAATCATTTTCCTCCATCTCTTCTGTATCACTTAAAACTGGATTTTGATTTGACATAATTGTATCTATTTTTTATAATATATTAAAATTTTATTTGATAATGTACTTGGTTCAAGCAAAAAAAAAAAAAAAAAAAAAAAAAAAAATCGCCTATGTTATACAGATACATTTTTAGGAGGAAGAAAGGGAATGGGGTGGGTTACTTCAAATAGTATTGGCAGCTGGAAGTCAGTCTCCTAAGGTATCAAACAAATATATGTACATATAATAAAAACAAAATAATGTTATTAAAATTATAAGAATAAGAAATATGGTATACTGAAATATATTTAATTTAGATTTTTTGTTTTCTTTTTCAATATGATGAAAACGGTTCAAGATATAATGATTTTGGTTTGAAGTAAAAGTTTTGGGTGATGAATAGTCACCATTTCGATGCCAATATATTTCAAGAAGAAATGTATTTGACATTCCCCAATTAGGTTCTAAGAGGGACTCATGTACAATATTTGATATTGTTAATATAAATCCATTTTTCTTGCCATATTGAATAAATGCTAATGTTAAGGCCGCTACAAAAGCAGATTCCTTTTGAGTAAAAGATTGAATATATTTATGTTTTTTCTTAAAATAGAAAGGAAATGTATTTTAGGAACCAAGTGTAATTTTTGAATATCAAAGTCAATTAAATTATTAATTAAAGGTTGGCCTTCATCATCAACTAATTCATAAGGTATTTCATCAAGTTCATTCATTTTTTTTTATTTCTCTAGTTATAGTATATATATATATATATATGCATGTTTTTATTAGGTAGTTCCTTATCCATGCTAGGACCTTTCCTCCCACCCCCGCCTGCCTCTCGAGTTTGAACAGGAGTCTCATGTGTGGTACTGTATCAAAGGTTTTTTGGCAGTCCAGAAATATGCAGTGTGCCCAACCATCTCTGTTATGTCTTATCCTCGTTATTTTATCATAGAATTCCAAAAGGTTTGTTAGGCACGATTTCCCTTTCCAGAACCCATGTTGATGTTTGTTCACAAACCTAACGTACTCCAGGTGTGCAACCAGTCGTAGCCTAATTATTCTTTCCAGTATTTTACAGGGGATGTTTGTCGGTGATACGGGTCTATAGTTAAGTGCCTCCTCCCTATCACCTTTCTTGAAGATCGGCACGACATTTGCCTTCTTCCAGCAACTGGGTAATTCTCCTGATATAAGTGACTCATTAAAGATCATTGCCAGAGGCACGCTGAGGGCCTGCGCTGCTCCTTTTAGTATCCACGGTGATTCTTTGTCTGGTCCAACTGCTTTAGTTGCTTCCTGTGTTGTCAACTGTTGCATTACCTCCTTTGCTGTCACCTCTATATCTAATAGTCTTTCATCTAGGGTAATCTCTTCTAACAATGGGAGCTGTTCAGGCTCGGTAGTGAATAATCCATGGAAACTGGTATTCAGTGCCTCGCACATTTCCTTGTCACTTTCAGTACATGCCCTCTCTGTTTTCCTTAGTCTTGTCACTTGATCGTTCACCGACATTTTTCTTCTTATATGGCTGTGTAGTAACTTAGGTTGTGCTTTTTATTTGATCGCAATATCCCTCATAGTCCCTCTCCGATGTTCGTCGTATGTTAATGTAATCGTTCCTAGCTCTGTTGCAGCTGATCCTGTTGTCCTCTTTCCTTTGTCTTCTGTACTTCCTCCACTCCCGCCTACTGGCCATTTTTGCTTCCTGACATTGTCTATTAAACCATGGGTTATTATATTCCTTCTTATTTTTTCCCTTTACTGTTGGTATAAATCTTTCTTCGGGCTCCTGGCATTTCTGTATGACTAGGTCCATCATATCTTGGACTGTTTTTCCTCTAATTTCTTCCTCCCACTACACTTCACCCAGATAGTCCCTTATCCTCCTATAGTCCCCTTTCTTGTAGTCAACTCTAATTTTCCCTGATCTCTTGTCCGATGGTCACAAGTCTGAATTCCATCATGTAGTCAAAGACTAAGACACAATGGTCGCTGACCCCTAGAGGTATTTCGTGCTCCAAATTCTCAATGTCTTCTACGTTCTGGGTGAAAATCAGGTCTAATAGGCTCGGTGCATCTCCTCCTCTTTCCCTTGTGTCTTCCTACACATGTTGTGTTAGGAAATTCCTGTCTATAGCATCTACTAACTTCGCCCCCCTTCCCCCCGTTTTCGTCCCCTCCATGGGGATTCCTTGATTCCCAATTTATCTCTCTCTGATTTAGGTCCCCCATGACCAGCAGTTTCGCTCTCATTCTGTGGGCTAGTGTTGCTGCCTTCTGCAGTTCATCTATGCATGCCTTGTTGTTGTCATCATACTCCTGCCTGGGTCTTCTACTGTTTGGAGGGGGATTGTAGATTACCAAGATCACAATCTTTCTCCCATCTACTGTCAGAGTTCCATGTATGAAGCTTGTGCTCTCATTGGTAACCCGATTTCCCAGGTCTTCAAACTTCCATTTCTGCTTTATTAGGAGTGCCACTCCCTCTCCCTGTCTCTTTGTCCTCTCTTTTCTTATCACCTGGTACCCCTCTGGAAAGATTGCATCTGAGATCATGTCATTTATTTTAGTTTCCACTATTGCAACCATGTCAGGATCTGCCTCACTCACTCTTTCTTTTATCTCTTCTGCTTTATTAGATACCCCATCAGCATTGGTGTACCAAACCTTGAGATTCTTCATGGAAACTCTTTTACTAGATTTTGCCCTTTTTCTGGGGGTTTGGTGGATGCCTGGGGGGATCCGGTGGGGTGTCTTGGGGATTCAGGGGGTTGTCTGGGGGGATCCGGGGGGGTGTCTGGGGGGATCCGGGAGGTGTCTGGGGGATCCAAGGGGTGTCTAGGGGAATCTGGGGGTGTCTGGGGGGATCCCGGGGGCGTCTTGGGGATCCAGGGGGTGTCTGGGGGGATCCGGGGGTGTCTGGGGGGATCTGGGGGGTGTCTTGGGGGATCCAGGGGGTGTCTGGGGGGATCCGGGGGGGGGTGTCTGGGGGGATCCGGGGGGGATCTGGGGGGATCCGGGGGGGTCTGGGGGGATCCGGGGATGTTTGGGGGGATCCGGGGGTGTCTGGGGGGATCGGGGGGTGTCTGGGGGGATCCGGGGGGTGTCTGGGGGATCCAGGGGGTGTCTGGGTGGATCCAAGGGGTGTCTAGGGGAATCCGGGGTGTCTGGGGGGATCCCGGGGGCGTCTTGGGGATCCCGGGGGCGTCTTGGGGATCCAGGGGGTGTCTGGGAGGATCCGGGGGTGTCTGGGGGGATCTGGGGGGTGTCTTGGGGGATCCAAGGGGTGTCTGGGGGGATCCGGGGAGGGGGGTGTCTGGGGGGATCCGGGGGGATCTGGGGGGATCCGGGGGAGGGGGTCTGGGGGGATCCGGGGATGTTTAGAGGGATCCGGGGGTGTCTGGGGGGATCGGGGGGTGTCTGGGGGGATCCGGGGGGTGTCTGTGGGGATCCAGGGGGTGTCTGGGAGGATCCAAGGGGTATCTGGGGGAATCTGGAGGGATCCGGGGGGTGTCTTGGGGAATCCAGGGGGGTGTTTGTGGGAATCCGGGGGGGTATTTGGGGGGTTCGGGGGTGTCTGGGGATCCGGGGGGTCTGAGGGGATCCGGGGGGTGTCTGGGGGGTCGGGGGGATCCGGGGGGATCCGAGGGGGTGTCTTGGGGGATCCGAGGGTAGGTGTTGGCATTGGGGCAGAAGGGGGGAAGAAGGAAATGGAGGAAGAGGTTGGGGGGTCCCACAGTCACTCCACTGGCGGGGGGGGGTCATGTGCCCCCCTCGTAAGGGAGGGCGTCACATGGAAGGAGAGGGGATGAAGAGGGATGAGGGCTAGGTGGGTTTTGGGGGTTGAGGGGATGAGGGCTAGGTGGGTTTTGGGGGTTGAGGGGATGAGGGCTAGGTGGGTTTTGGGGGTTGAGGGGATGAGGGCTAGGTGGGTTTTGGGGGTTGAGGGGATGAGGGCTGGGTGTGTTTTGGGGGTTGAGGGGATGAGGGCTGGGCAGGTTTTGGGGGTTGAGGGGATGAGGGCTGGGCGGGTTTTGGGGGTTGAGGGGATGAGGGCTAGGTGGGTTTTGGGGGTTGAGGGGATGAGGGCTAGGTAGGTTTTGGGGGTTGAGGGGATGAGGGCTGGGTGTGTTTTGGGGGTTGAGGGGATGAGGGCTGGGCGGGTTTTGGGGGTTGAGGGGATGAGGGCTGGGCGGGTTTTGGGGGTTGAGGGGATGAGGGCTGGGCGGGTTTTGGGGGTTGAGGGGATGAGGGCTGGGCGGGTTTTGGGGGTTGAGGGGATGAGGGCTGGGTGGGTTTGTGGGCTGGGGGGGTTTTGGGGGTTGAGGGGATGAGGGCTGGGTGGGTTTTGGGGGTTGAGGGGATGAGGGCTGGGTGGGTTTTGGGGGTTGAGGGGGGGGTTGAGGGGATGAGGGCTGGGCGGGTTTTGGGGGTTGAGGGGATGAGGGCTGGTGGGTTTTGGGGGTTGAGGGGATGAGGGCTGGGGTGGGGGTTGAGGGGATGAGGGCTGGGGTGTTTTGGGGGTTGAGGGGATGAGGGCTGGGTGGGTTTTGGGGGTTGAGGGCTGGGCGGGTTTTGGGGGTTGAGGGGATGAGGGCTGGGTGGGTTTTGGGGGTTGAGGGGATGAGGGCTGGGCGGGTTTTGGGGGATGAGGGCTGAGGGGATGAGGGCTGGGCGGGTTTTGGGGGTTGAGGGGATGAGGGCTAGGTGGGTTTTGGGGGTTGAGGGGATGAGGGCTAGGTAGGTTTTGGGGGTTGAGGGGATGAGGCTGGGTGTGTTTTGGGGGTTGAGGGGATGAGGGCTGGGCGGGTTTTGGGGGTTGAGGGGATGAGGGCTGGGCGGGTTTTGGGGGTTGAGGGGATGAGGGCTGGGCGGGTTTTGGGGGTTGAGGGGATGAGGGCTGGGCGGGTTTTGGGGGTTGAGGGGATGAGGGCTGGGTGGGTTTTGGGGGTTGAGGGCTGGGTGGGTTTTGGGGGTTGAGGGGATGAGGGCTGGGTGGGTTTTGGGGGTTGAGGGGATGAGGGCTGGGCGGGTTTTGGGGGTTGAGGGGATGAGGAGGTCCATGGAATGTGGGATGAAGCAGATGGATTTGAATGCAGTGGGGTCAGAGGGGTCATGGGAGGTGTTGTGTGTGTTTGTGTGTACTCACCTATTTGTGCTTGCGGAAGTTGAGCTCTGGCTCTTTGGTCCTGCCTCTTAACTGTCAATCAACTGGTGTACAGGTTCCTGAGCCTATTGGGCTCTATCGTATCTACACTTGAAACTGTGTATGGAATCAGCCTCCACCATATCACTTCCTAATGCATTCCATTTGTCAACTACTCTGACACTAAAAAAAATCTTTCTAATATTTCTGTGGCTCATTTGGGCACTGAGTTTCCACCTGTGTCCCCTTGTGCGTATGCCCCTTGTATTAAATAGCCCGTGTTTATCTACCCTGTCAATTCCTCTGAGAATCTTGTACGTGGTGATCATATCCCCCCTAACTCTTCTGTCTTCTAGCAACGTGAGGTTTAATTCCCGTAGTCTCTCCTCGTAGCTCATACCTCTCAGCCCGGGTACTAGTCTGGTGGCAAACCTTTGAATTTTTTCCAGTTTGGTCCTATGCTTCCCTAGATATGGACTCCATGCTGGGGCTGCATACTCCAGGATTGGTCTGATATAGGTGGTATACAAAGTTCTGAATAATTCCTTGCACAAGTGTCTAAATGCCGTTCTTATGTTAGCCAACCTGGCATATGCCGCTGATGTTATTCTCTTGATATGGGCTTCAGGGAACAGGTCTGGCGTGATATCAACCCCCAGGTCTTTCTCTCTCGCTGGCTCGTGTAGAATTTCATCCCCCAAATGATACCTTGTAACTGGCCTTATGCTCCCTACACCTATCTTCAATACATTACATTTGCTTAGGTTAAACTCTAACAACCATTTGTTTGACCATTCCTTTAGTTTGTCTAGGTTTTCTTGAAGCCTCAAGCAGTCCTCTGTCTTTATCCTTCTCATAATTTTGGCATCGTCAGCAAACATCGAGAGGAATGAGTCTGTACCATCCGGGAGATCGTTCACATATATCAGAAAGCGGATAGGAACTAGTACAGATTCCTGTGGGACTCCACTGGTGATTTTACGTCAATCTGTAGTCTCACCCTCTCACTGTAACTCTTTACTTCCTATTCCTTAGGTATTTCCTTATCCACTGGAGCACTTTACCAGTTACTCCTGCCTGTCTCTCTAGCTTATGTACCAGCCTCTTATGGGAGACTGTATCAAAGGCTTTCCGACAGTCCAAAAAAATGCAGTCTGCCCAGCCTTGTCTTTCTTGCGTAATCTTTTTCACCTGGTCGTAGAATTCTATGAAGCCAGTAAGGCAAGATTTACCTTCCCTGAACCCATGTTGGTGCTTTGTCTCGAAGTCCCTTCTCTCCAGATGTGTTACTAGATTTTTTCTCACGATCTTCTCCATCACTTTGCATGCACACACACACATATGTGTGTGTGTGTGTGTGTGTGTGTGTGTGTGAATGTGTGACTATACATGTTGGCTTATCTATATAAGTGAATGAATGTTTCTGCAATGTATTAGGCAAATATATGTATAGAACCTTTCAAGAGCTCTCCCGCGACTCTCAGGTATGGCTCTACACCTGACAGCTGCACGAAGCCCCAGAATTTATAATGCCTTTCTTTAGTGCTGAGTTCGAGGCCTTTCACCTGCGGAAGGATTATTAAGGCCACCATTATTACTTACGTATAATTTATTCACTTTAATGACTAAAGTATACATAGCACGTATTATTTTTGTCTTGAACACAGACCAGAACTTAAACAAACTCTTAGTGTATACAGTGATAAGAAAGCTATGCTTGTCGGTGTATATCTTAGCCTGATGTATGAGAAATAGAAGTATTGAAGAATGAATAGTATACATTTCCCATCTATGTCTTGCTGTTCGCCGAGAAACTTAAAGTAATATGTTTAAGACATTTATCTCGCACAATAATATAAATTAATGAATGTATTTACATCCTAATTAGCAGCGGAACTCGAATAAGCTAATTAAAAGAGTTATTATCCAAATATATATTTTGTATATCCTTATCATTGCTATTTAAGTTAAGTTCAAATTAAAGCTGTAAGTAAGTTTGGACAGATCTGAGGTAAGTGGTGAGCGGCACAGACGTCCCTCCTATTGTCAACTTAGGGGCAGACCACCTTAGTCCCAGGATCATCGTGCACACGTTGTTTTTGTTGTTTCAGATTTAGCTACTCAGAACGAAGTGTCCATGTAGCACGGGCTATGGTAAACCCGTAATTGACTTCGGTTATTCGCGATAACCTTGTAACTGTGATATTTGGGTTAAAGTTTTAAATGGAGGTGGGGATTCCTCCGTTTTCCCGGTTTATTTTTCGCTTCTGTTTTAGTGCACTGGTTTTAGTCTTGTTTTAATAACATTATCTTGATGGCGAATGCAGAATGCTCACTAGTGAGTCCCATTCCTCAACGGCTTTTCTAATCATTGTAGTCGCGGTGGAATGTGCATCAAATGCAGTTGCTGTCGTTGGATTAATGTTGAGTTTGATGCGCAGGGCTTCAGTAGCTTTACATTCCAGTAAGTAGTGCAATAGTGGCGCCTCTGCTTCTGTTCCACAGATGTGACACTCTTTAACTATGGGTTCATTACCTCCCAGCGGCACTTGTAACCAAGTCTGAGTCTGAGTATGGCTACTGCAGTGTCTCTGGATATATTTTTGCCAGGCTTGAAAGAGTAGTACCCAGTGGCTTGTTCGTACAATATCGCAGTGAATCTTCCTTCCGCTACGTTGGCTCTGTGGCGACTATTGATAGTTAGTATTTTCTTCTTAATTTGCTCCTTAATCTGTAAAAAAACTGGAGGTATTTGAACCTGTACAACAGGTGGAGCAGTGGAAGTTTTTGCTAGTGAGTCTGCCTTTTCATTACCATCTATGCCAATGTGACTTGATATCCAATTTAGGGTGATTGACAGCCCTAGATTATGGGCTTCTTTTCCTGTATGTTGGATTTCTGTGAGGAGTTGTATATTATCTCTGTGCTGACTGGATAACAATGCCTGGAGCGAAGATTTAGAGTCGGTATGAATGATGACATCATGTAAATTATTCTCAATTGTATAGTTTATGGCCTCCTTCAGGGCATAAAATTCTGTTTGCAATGTTGAGCACCCACTATTCATGCTCCAGTAAGCTTCATGGTTGGTAGTGTAAACTGCTGCCCCAGCAGAACCTCTTTCTTGATCAACTGATCCGTCTGTTAAGATGTGAGTCGTTGTAGGTCTTGAAATGGTTTCCATTTGTTGTTCTGTGACTGCTTCAAGCCTCTGCGAGTCACATGCTGATTTTTTAACTGGTAATCCTTCAATGATTATCTTTAGACTCGATTCTTCCCATGGAGGAGGCTGCAGAAAGTGTTGATATGGTCTATCTTCCCCTTTGTTTTTAATGGTTCATTTCAAGTCCACTTTCTCTAGAATCTTGACCAGATTAACCATCCATGTACTTGTTCTATATTGAAGGTTTTTCTGAAGCGATCTCTGTATGCTGTCTTTGAATGACAGTCTGGCGGTGGTTCCAACAAGTTTTGCTGTTATGGTGGCTATCCTTCATTTGATCCTGTTTTCTAATGCTGGTAAGTTGGTTTCCATTCTTAGATTCTTGCTACGCATCCCTATATGTGTTCCCAGCATTGTTCTGAGAGCATCATTTTGAGACACTTCCAGTTTCTCCCATTGGTTATCACTGAGGGATGTAAGAGCAGGAGCAGCATAGTCAGTGAGTGACCTAACTGCTTGAACGTAGTACATTTTGTGTACTGGTAGAGATGCACCATCTCTAAGACTGGTCAGGGAGCGCAAAGCTGAGTTTCTGGCTTTACAACGTTGCCGAAGATATTTAATTTCTTGTGTGAATTGAACTGGTTGTCTAAATTCCTAAGAGGTAACCCACTCAATTTCTTGTCCTTGTATTGCCAGTCTGATGTCTTGAGTTCTCATTTTAACGGCCATTGCTTTTGTTTTATTGCTGTTTATTTTCACTGCTATGCGTTCCGCTTCCCTGCTGATAATATCTAGGCATTTTTGTGCATGATTCCTTGCACCTTTGCCATTGATGATGACCACAAAGTCGTCTGCATAGTTAAGCAGTTTGGCTTTTGGTAACTTGAGCTTCATGAATTGCTCCATGAGACAGTTGAAGAGGAAGGGGCTTAGTATTCCTCCTTGCGGAGTTCCTTTTTCCAGCCTCTTTGAGGTCGATGTTTTTTCTTGGAATTTGACTTTAGCTTCTCGGTTTAGCAGGCTTCCTTTGACAAAGGAAAGAGCCTGTCCTTTGATTTCCTTATCCACAAGGCAGCACAGTGTAGCTGGAGCACTGGCTAACTCGAAGGCTTTTTCAATGTCAAGAAAAATAAGGATTCCGGGTTTGTCATTGATTTGATCCAGAAGGGAGGTAAGTCATTCTGTGGTTCCAACACCTTTTCTGTAAGCAAACATATTTTGGTGTAGTGGATTGGCTTTCCATTCAGTTCGATTAAGGGCCATTCTTTCTGCAGTTTTGGCCAGACAGCTTGTTAATGAGATGGGTCTTGGATTTCCTGGGTCTTTAGGTTTTGGAATGGGAACTATAATTGCACTGTTCCAAGAGAGTGGTCGGGTTCTTGTCACCCATACTCTGTTGATGAGACTCAAGAAGGCTTCTTCGCCCTTTTCCCCATAGCTTGGCTAGCATGTTGTAAGTGATTTTGTCCTCGCCTGGAGCTGTATTTTTTTTTCTTTGTAGCACTTCTGAGTTCTTTCAAATTGAATGGTTGGTCTGGTTCGTCAGGTAAGGCTAAAGCATCATCTATTTTTTCCGTCTTGCTGCTTGAAGTCTTTGTTGGTGAGTCAGAGTTGCTTGAGGAAGTTGAGTGGAACTGGCTCTTGAAGCAAATAGATTTGCTAACCTTTCTGCTTCGTGCTCTGGATGAACATGATGTGGCAAAGCAGGAGGCGATTTTCCTTTGGCCTTGTTGATCTGCCTCCAGATGTCGCCCAAGGATGTATGCTGATTTAGCTTGGAACACCACTCGAGTCATTTTTCTTTTCTAATTTTTGCTGTTTGTTCGTGCCCATGATCTCGGACAGCTCTAAGAAGTCCTAGATTAGCTTCGGTTCTATCTTTTCTGAAATTCTTTCATGCACCATTTACTCTGTTATGTAGCTCTTTGATCCTATCACAGTGATACCAATGGTCGTTGTGTTGTTGGGTAATTGTTTTCCTCTTGGGGATGGCGTGATTTGCTGCTCTCCGTATTGCATATACTAAATCTTTTTCCATTTCTTCGGTGTTGTCAGGAGGAAACTTCGTCCAATCTGCTCTGATAAAGTCCCATCCGGGCTCGGGAGCTCGAGGTCTGGGAAGTAGTTCTATATTAATACTTGTTTTTGTAGCAAAGTGGTCACTGGTCAGTACACGGTCAACTGACCAATGACACAACTCAAATACTGGTGGAAACAAACGTGAGATCCAGCTTTCCCCCACCAGTGTGGGTTGGTTCCGTCGAATTAAGCAGACTGATTTCCGGCACTTCATCCAAAAGGTGTTCAATATATCTTCCGTTGGCGTCGGTTCTTGGTGAATCAAGTAGTAATTCACTATGAGCGTTGAAGTCGCCAGAGATGATAGTAGGTGTAGTGACTGCTATTTCAAAGATTACTGGGAGATCCATGTCGTGTTCTCCATGGCTCTTGTATACATTGAAGATGGACAGCATTGAGTTCCTCATAGTGAGATTAACTCCCATAATTTCGACGTTCTCGCCACAGTTGGGCAGGTCTGTGATTGCAGTGGCATTGATATGATTTCTTACTAGAATTGAAATGCCTCTGGTGCCACCTTGTGCCATAGGGCAATGGAAACCTTGATATCCTGGGATATTGATATTTCTTTCAGTCCTGGTGAGTGTTTCTTGAAGTAGAACAATATCAATGCTGTCCTTGAGAAGCACTGCTCTGAGTGTTTGTGTTTTTTTTCTAATCCTTGAATATTCCATTGTATAATCTTGAGATTGTTCTTTATTCTGTTATAGTGGAATCATTGAGTCCATGGTAGTTTCTACAGTGCTGATTTTACCAACGGCTTGTGTCTTTTTGGCTGGAGTGGAGACTTTATTCTTGGTGGGTGAGGAGACTCTTGGTTGATGATGATGATGTAGGGATCATCATTTCTGCTTGAGAGATCTTGGAGGCAATAGCAGGTATATTCGTTTTGCTGCCCTGATCAATTCTGCTGCTGCTGCCTTGTGGAGTAGTACTTTGTTTTCTCCAATTATTGGAGGCCCTGTTCTTACTCAGACTAGAAAGAATTGGTGTGTTAGTCTGTTGCTGATCTTCATTTATTCGGACTTGCCGAGGAGTGTACCACTGGCTTTTTATCGAGGGTTTGGTCGATTGTGGTCTAGAAGTTGTGACTTTGGGTTGCTGGGTTGATCCGAAAGCTAGTATTCTTTTTACTTATTCTGGACATCGTTTGTTCCAGGCGTGATGTGTATCCCCGCAGTTTGGACATTTTGCTTTCGTTTGTTTACCTTCTTTATGCAGATTCTTGCATATGTCGGTGTTGTGGAGCTCGCTGTATACTCCACATCATTCCGGGCCTCTGCAGCTATCTTTTTGGTAGCCGAAGCGCTGACATCTGTAACATCGCATGGGTTCTGGATTGTACAGCCTTAGACTGAATTGACCATACATCCCAACATTCAGAGTGTTAATGCCAGGTCCTTTTATTGTTAAAAAGACCTGTCTTGTATCTACATTGTTGTGCTTACATCTTTCCGCCGTTGTGACATTTAGGCATTCTGAGAGTCTGTTAGCATAAACTTCAACCGGGAAATGTTGTACTATCGTTTTGGTGATTTTTTCCTCTGGTTTCAGTTCAATTAGGTCTTCCGTATTCCTGAGGTTTGTAATTATATCTGGATTAGCTGTGGATATGTTATATCTGCCTCAAATGTCAGGTTTTGCTCTAAGATCTGATCCTGGATGATCCTTTTCCAGTGCAGCAATGTAAGCATAAGTGGGACCATCTACTGGTTTTCTGGGTTTGAAGATGTTCCTTGGCATTGGTTTGGGTGCTGCTCTTGAGTTCTGGTTGGCTTCTAAATTGGTTTCTTTGGGTGTTTCTTCGGTTCTTCTTCGTTTGTTTGCCTTTCAGTTTCCTACAATTGGCCACAGTGGTTCGTTGAGGGTTGGGTCATCTTCAGCAATTTTCCTCACTCTTGCTACGAGATCAATGTGTCCTTCTGACGTTAATAATTTCAGAAGGATGGTTAGGAAAGTCATATCCTGGGGGGACATGGTTGCACTGTGCTAAAAAAGTAACTGAGGGAGTAACTGTAACTGTGTATTGCTACACTCAGTAGTTGGTTGAGCATGCACAAGGTGCATAAGGGTTAATATAGACTTGCTTAGGTGAACCGCAGACAGGATAGCTGGCTGGTTTGGTTTGAGTGAGTGGTTGTGGTTGTGAGTGGTTGGTGAGCGGTGTGATGGTTTCTCACAAGAGGGTGGATGACCTGGCTGGAGCCCACGAGTGGGTTAGGCGGCGGTCGGAGGGACCCCCATGCGCATACATGATATCCCTCCCACTCTAGGGCCTTGTTAGGAGCTTCCACTATTAATAGTTTTTTCTAACTATGCCGATGTCATGTCACCAATCCTGCCGCTTAGGCAACTTGTTGTTTTGCTATCAGCTTTAGTGCTTTTTAATGATATACTGTGCACCTCTCCTTTTGTGTGCCGTGTCCCATATAAGAAAAACGAAATACAAGAGAAATACTGAGGACCAAGTCACTCTCCTAAATCTGGGCATAAACTGTCACGTTATGTCCAGACCAAGTGAGATGGCCCGGAAAGTAGAGTTGGAAATTCTGTTGGACGACATATTCGACC
>NW_025556501.1:0-22500 GCF_020424385.1 Procambarus clarkii | reverse complement strand
ATCATAATCATCTGTATCAAACCTTATTACAGGTAAAACCAGTAGGCAGTCTACTGTATTTTATCAAACCGTTATTAGTATAATAGATCTCGTAATAATTTTGCAAAAATAATGGCATTTACTATTTTTAAAAGATTATTAGCAAATTTACAGAAATGGTGCATTCGGAAGACAAAACCGTGGTAGACATGGTTGGAACAAGTTAGGTGAGAGGGTGGTGGAGGCCAAAACCATAATCATAATCATCTGTATCAAACCTTATTACAGGTAAAACCAGTAGGCAGTCTACTGTATTTTATCAAACCGTTATTAGTATAATAGATCTCGTAATAATTTTGCAAAAATAATGGCATTTACTATTTTTAAAAGATTATTAGCAAATTTACAGAAATGGTGCATTCGGAAGACAAAACCGTGGTAGACATGGTTGGAACAAGTTAGGTGAGAGGGTGGTGGAGGCCAAAACCATAATCATAATCATCTGTATCAAACCTTATTACAGGTAAAACCAGTAGGCAGTCTACTGTATTTTATCAAACCGTTATTAGTATAATAGATCTCGTAATAATTTTGCAAAAATAATGGCATTTACTATTTTTAAAAGATTATTAGCAAATTTACAGAAATGGTGCATTCGGAAGACAAAACCGTGGTAGACATGGTTGGAACAAGTTAGGTGAGAGGGTGGTGGAGGCCAAAACCATAATCATAATCATCTGTATCAAACCTTATTACAGGTAAAACCAGTAGGCAGTCTACTGTATTTTATCAAACCGTTATTAGTATAATAGATCTCGTAATAATTTTGCAAAAATAATGGCATTTACTATTTTTAAAAGATTATTAGCAAATTTACAGAAATGGTGCATTCGGAAGACAAAACCGTGGTAGACATGGTTGGAACAAGTTAGGTGAGAGGGTGGTGGAGGCCAAAACCATAATCATAATCATCTGTATCAAACCTTATTACAGGTAAAACCAGTAGGCAGTCTACTGTATTTTATCAAACCGTTATTAGTATAATAGATCTCGTAATAATTTTGCAAAAATAATGGCATTTACTATTTTTAAAAGATTATTAGCAAATTTACAGAAATGGTGCATTCGGAAGACAAAACCGTGGTAGACATGGTTGGAACAAGTTAGGTGAGAGGGTGGTGGAGGCCAAAACCATAATCATAATCATCTGTATCAAACCTTATTACAGGTAAAACCAGTAGGCAGTCTACTGTATTTTATCAAACCGTTATTAGTATAATAGATCTCGTAATAATTTTGCAAAAATAATGGCATTTACTATTTTTAAAAGATTATTAGCAAATTTACAGAAATGGTGCATTCGGAAGACAAAACCGTGGTAGACATGGTTGGAACAAGTTAGGTGAGAGGGTGGTGGAGGCCAAAACCATAATCATAATCATCTGTATCAAACCTTATTACAGGTAAAACCAGTAGGCAGTCTACTGTATTTTATCAAACCGTTATTAGTATAATAGATCTCGTAATAATTTTGCAAAAATAATGGCATTTACTATTTTTAAAAGATTATTAGCAAATTTACAGAAATGGTGCATTCGGAAGACAAAACCGTGGTAGACATGGTTGGAACAAGTTAGGTGAGAGGGTGGTGGAGGCCAAAACCATAATCATAATCATCTGTATCAAACCTTATTACAGGTAAAACCAGTAGGCAGTCTACTGTATTTTATCAAACCGTTATTAGTATAATAGATCTCGTAATAATTTTGCAAAAATAATGGCATTTACTATTTTTAAAAGATTATTAGCAAATTTACAGAAATGGTGCATTCGGAAGACAAAACCGTGGTAGACATGGTTGGAACAAGTTAGGTGAGAGGGTGGTGGAGGCCAAAACCATAATCATAATCATCTGTATCAAACCTTATTACAGGTAAAACCAGTAGGCAGTCTACTGTATTTTATCAAACCGTTATTAGTATAATAGATCTCGTAATAATTTTGCAAAAATAATGGCATTTACTATTTTTAAAAGATTATTAGCAAATTTACAGAAATGGTGCATTCGGAAGACAAAACCGTGGTAGACATGGTTGGAACAAGTTAGGTGAGAGGGTGGTGGAGGCCAAAACCATAATCATAATCATCTGTATCAAACCTTATTACAGGTAAAACCAGTAGGCAGTCTACTGTATTTTATCAAACCGTTATTAGTATAATAGATCTCGTAATAATTTTGCAAAAATAATGGCATTTACTATTTTTAAAAGATTATTAGCAAATTTACAGAAATGGTGCATTCGGAAGACAAAACCGTGGTAGACATGGTTGGAACAAGTTAGGTGAGAGGGTGGTGGAGGCCAAAACCATAATCATAATCATCTGTATCAAACCTTATTACAGGTAAAACCAGTAGGCAGTCTACTGTATTTTATCAAACCGTTATTAGTATAATAGATCTCGTAATAATTTTGCAAAAATAATGGCATTTACTATTTTTAAAAGATTATTAGCAAATTTACAGAAATGGTGCATTCGGAAGACAAAACCGTGGTAGACATGGTTGGAACAAGTTAGGTGAGAGGGTGGTGGAGGCCAAAACCATAATCATAATCATCTGTATCAAACCTTATTACAGGTAAAACCAGTAGGCAGTCTACTGTATTTTATCAAACCGTTATTAGTATAATAGATCTCGTAATAATTTTGCAAAAATAATGGCATTTACTATTTTTAAAAGATTATTAGCAAATTTACAGAAATGGTGCATTCGGAAGACAAAACCGTGGTAGACATGGTTGGAACAAGTTAGGTGAGAGGGTGGTGGAGGCCAAAACCATAATCATAATCATCTGTATCAAACCTTATTACAGGTAAAACCAGTAGGCAGTCTTCTGTATTTTATCAAACCGTTATTAGTATAATAGATCTCGTAATAATTTTGCAAAAATAATGGCATTTACTATTTTTAAAAGATTATTAGCAAATTTACAGAAATGGTGCATTCAGAAGACAAAACCGTGGTAGACATGGTTGGAACAAGTTAGGTGAGAGGGTGGTGGAGGCCAAAACCATAATCATAATCATCTGTATCAAACCTTATTACAGGTAAAACCAGTAGGCAGTCTACTGTATTTTATCAAACCGTTATTAGTATAATAGATCTCGTAATAATTTTGCAAAAATAATGGCATTTACTATTTTTAAAAGATTATTAGCAAATTTACAGAAATGGTGCATTCGGAAGACAAAACCGTGGTAGACATGGTTGGAACAAGTTAGGTGAGAGGGTGGTGGAGGCCAAAACCATAATCATAATCATCTGTATCAAACCTTATTACAGGTAAAACCAGTAGGCAGTCTACTGTATTTTATCAAACCGTTATTAGTATAATAGATCTCGTAATAATTTTGCAAAAATAATGGCATTTACTATTTTTAAAAGATTATTAGCAAATTTACAGAAATGGTGCATTCGGAAGACAAAACCGTGGTAGACATGGTTGGAACAAGTTAGGTGAGAGGGTGGTGGAGGCCAAAACCATAATCATAATCATCTGTATCAAACCTTATTACAGGTAAAACCAGTAGGCAGTCTACTGTATTTTATCAAACCGTTATTAGTATAATAGATCTCGTAATAATTTTGCAAAAATAATGGCATTTACTATTTTTAAAAGATTATTAGCAAATTTACAGAAATGGTGCATTCGGAAGACAAAACCAATTTTTCACTTTTGACAATTGAGCACCTGCTACATCCAGATTCTAGGGAGGAAAGGAAGGACGATCTTACTGGATCCCATAGCCTCTCCGAGGCACAAACCAGGCTTTTACATAACCCCCCCCCCCCTGCACCAGAGCTTTTTAAAATAGTAAATGCCATTATTTT
This sequence comes from Procambarus clarkii, assembly GCF_020424385.1. Taxonomy (NCBI): domain Eukaryota; kingdom Metazoa; phylum Arthropoda; class Malacostraca; order Decapoda; family Cambaridae; genus Procambarus; species Procambarus clarkii. The sequence goes on along the minus strand of NW_025556501.1, from coordinate 18,629 downwards.
TGCAAAATTATTACGAGATCTATTATACTAATAACGGTAAATAAATAATAAATAGTAAATAAATCAAAATCAGTTACATTATTTTATCTTATTCATAGCATAAATGTTCTCGAAGATTACTAAAAAGAAATTGAATTAGACTACAGCAAATTGGCAAACTTTACCTTGTATCTGTTTCCACCGAGTTTGTTTGGGGCGTTCTTTAACATATCAGCAATACTTGTCTCAACATCTCTTTCAGTTGCATTAGTGTGGGTGTTGATACAGGCTTCTGGAAATTTATAAGAATTAATTAATATATATAATTATAATTCACTTTGCTATTCCCCATTCCACAGTCCTCTCGTCCTTCCCACTTCCCTGTCCCCACATCATCCCCACTATTCCCACTTCCCTGTCCCATCGTCATCCTTACCATTTTCCCCTCCCCTGTCCTTCTTCCTCCCCCACCATCTCCCATTCACCTGTCCCTTTGTCCTCCCCAGCATTCCCCTGTCCCCACCATCCCCAACTCCCCAGTCCCCTCGTCCTCCCCACCATTACCCACTCCTCTGTCCCCTCGTCTTCCCCACCATACCCCCCTCTCGTCCTCCCCACCATTCCAAACTACCTCATCCGATGCATTCTATAATGGTCTGATGCTTCCATCAGAAAATTGGGAACATCAAATGATCTGATATTCCCATCACTGAAAAATAAGAACAGCTAAAAAAATGAAATGAAAAAAATAAAAAAATAAACTATACTCATGAAATGAACGGTATGGTAAACAACACAGCTCAATTTCAATGCAATGTCACACAAAATTATTAAATCGAAATGAAAATAAATTGAAATCTATGAAAATTCAAATTATCAATACAATCGGAAATATTGAAATAATATCGCAACATAATATAGTGTGGGTTGCTCTTACGTGCAACAGACGGTGCTGTTTTTCAAAAAAGGCATGGTTTTACCTGTCACAAGTGTGGCATCTATACTTATACTCACGAAATGAACGGTATGGTAAACAACATAGCTCAATTGCAATGCAATGTCACAATAACATTTAATAACAATAATAACAATAACATTTAAATATACTTTAAGATATAATCTAGAAGAAAATAAGAACATTGAAACGGTTCATGAACTCGATTTCAATAAAGGACACTATGGGGAACTTTGAAAAACAGTTAATGAGTATAATTAGACAGACTTGTTGCTAGGCAGAGGAGTAAATAATGAGATATATGGCAAATTTTGCAAAATATACGGCACACAAACATTCATACCCAAACAAAGCAAAATGCTAGGTAAGAACAAAGCAGTTGGCCCGTAGGGGAAAGGAGATACCCACAAGACTGGAATACAAGTCATTAACAAGCACACAAGTACTACACTACACAACAACCGCACTACTACCAGAACTGGACGAATCACTACCAAAACAACACATTGCACATCACTACCAAAACAACACAACACAACACAAGCATTGGCAAAGAATTATAGACCAGTTGCACTAACATCCCACATAATAAAATTATTTGAGAGTGATCAGGAGTCAGATTACTAGTTTTATAGAGACCAATGACCTCCACAATCCAGGCCAACAAGGATTTAGAGCAGTTTCTATGATCGAGCCACTGAGATCTATAAAGAATTCTGATCAAGAAAGAGATCTAGGGGTGGTTTTAGATAGAAAACTATAACCTGAGGATCATATTAAGAACATTCTGCGAGGGGCCTATGCTACACTTTTTAACTTTAGAATTGCTTTTAAATACATAGGTCAAAAAGTTTTAAAAGTTTTAAAAGTTTTTTAAACCTCTCGTGTATCATGAGTGTGTTAAAGCATCAGATGGTGCATTCAGATGATGAATATTACCTAGTTCCTTCATCTGGGAAGAATGAACACATATTGGTGCATTCGGTGAATAAAACTAACTACTGTAGTTTAATTGATCAACAGACTGTATATCATATGCAGACTGTATGTGGATCTGCGGGCCACTCCAAACAACACCCTGGTGGACCAAGCTCCACCAGGGCTAAAGCACAAAGTGATATAGATGTGATAGAGAAACTAGGTCAAATGGAGGAGTAGGTCTGTATATTAAACAGCACCTGACGTGCACAGAGCTACTAAACTCAATGTGGTGGTAGAGTGGTGGGGGGGGGGGAAACATTGCAGAAAAAAACAAAAATACAATTTGGTCAACAAAACAGCATTGTTTAAAATAGAAGACATGGGTTGTCATTTTGGGGGTAAGGTAGGTTACATTGAGTTAATTAGTTAGTACTTAGTTTTTATCTTAAACTGGTTGGGAGAGGTACAGTGTTGCTGTGCTGGTGAAAGAACACCTAAAGGTAAATTAAATAATGATTGCGAATCCACAAGAAGTTGACATAATATCGCTAGAGATCTGCAATCAGGATGATAAACTTTCCTTAAAGAATTTGACAAACACTTGCTGATAGGACATGAAGTAAATGAAATGTATGTCAAGTTTTGTGAAATATATGATAAAAGCACAACAAAATTTGTACCAAAGGAGAGATGCAGAACTAGGAAAAGGGGTTTGTTCAACAGAAATTGCGAGAGGGCCTGAGACCCAAACACACACAAATGGAATCAATATATAGCAAGAGGCCAAACCCCCAAACATACAAGCGATGCAAAGATGCGAGAAACAGCAGCAGCATTAAGGAGAGGGACTTAAGGACCATAAATAAAGTGTGAAAATAAACTCGAGTAAATTTTTTTAACTACTCTCGACAGTGAAGAAAAACAAATATTCAGACGATTTGTGTTAGAATCATTAATCTTACACTTTCGGTCATATTCAACAACACAAATACATACACACACATTCCTGTTGCTGTAGCAAGTGAAGAATTACACACACAGATCACAATAACGTGATGCATCAAATGAACAAATCCACAAGGGCCGTGACGAGGATTCGAACCTGCGTCCGGGAGCATCCCAGACACTGCCTTAATCGACTGAGCTACAACAGGGTAAAAGGGTTGAAACCGAAGTTCTACTGAACTTACTGGATCCCATAGCCTCTCCGAGGCACAAACCAGGCTTTTACACAACCCCCCCCCCCTGCACCCGAGCTATGTCAACAGGCCGTTCTCCCTCTTCGCCCTTCCGAATGCACCATATCAGTAAATTTTTTAATAATCTTTTAAAAATAGTAAATGCCACTATTTTTGCAAAATTATTACGAGATCTATTATTCTATAGAATAATGCATATAAATGCATATATGCATATAAATACAAAACATAAATACAAAACAAGTAAATGTAAATAATTTTACCTTGCACCTAGATCCACCAAGCCTGTATGGCGCGCGTTTCAGTACTTCGGAAATCTAGAACTATCTTGAATCTCTAATCTGCAATGAAACAATACATATTATTGCACTTACCAAAACATGGATGAATGTAGAAAATACAGAACTATTAGCTGAATATCAAATAAATGGATTTAATCTATTTCACACAGATAGATATATTACACCGTGTATATTAGGTAATACCTAACATACACGCCTCCACACACACTACATTTGAAATGTAGTCTCAAAAAGACTACATTTCAACAGCAAAGATTACTCCATAAAAAAATAATTAAATTATTGACCAACATGAGAGAGGGTTAGCCAACATGAGAGGGTTGTGTTGATTGCCTGAAAATATTTAAATTGTGTAATGTATTGAATGGCATTTTTCAAGTTACAACATTTTTTAAATTACTGAACTAGGTTCTAGGCTTTGCTAGGCTTAATTCAATTATTACAGATAAGCCTAACCTAGCCTAGAACCCAGTGGGTTTTCTTCCTATTGGGGAGTGTTGTACATGCCTCGCCTCCACATACACACTAGCACAGCCAGGCCTCGCCTCCACATACACACTAGCACAGCCAGGCCTCGCCTCCACATACACACTAGCACAGCCAGGCCTCGCCTCCACATACACCAGCACTGCCAGGCCTCGCCTCCACATACACCAGCACTGCCAGGCCTCGCCTCCACATACACACTAGCACAGCCAGGCCTCGCCTCCACATACACACTAGCACAGCCAGGCCTCGCCTCCACATACACCAGCACTGCCAGGCCTCGCCTCGCCTCCACATACACCAGCACTGCCAGGCCTCGCCTCCACATTTAAACCAACCAAGCCCACAAATACGTTAACATGGACCAGCATTACACCGTCTAACATACTCTGTCAGATGTAACAACTAAATTTGTGAATTCAAGACCAAATCTATTGTATAACACAGTGTTAGTACGAGAAAAACATTACTTACATTCGAAGCCGTGTTTTAAAATGGCGGCGGTCTTGTACTGACGCTCCAAACTTTGTGTTCGTTTGCGTATGATGAACGTGTGACAATTTACTACAACAATTATTTAATTATTCTTATTCTTTATTTTAATATTTTTAGGGTACATGAAATTTCAAACTTATTTGCACACAATAATATAATTGCATTGTCATAACCTTTATATATTACGGAAAATACGATGACATGAACGAAGTCAAAGTGAAGTTGAAGTCAAAGTCATTCGCCGAACGTATTAGTCATTTTTTTTCTCCCAAACGATAGGGGTAACAAATCCACAGAGAATATAAGTGTACAGTAAAGTCAATTTTATTCAGGAAAGTACATACATAGTTGATTTACAAACATAATGTTGGATTTATAGATAGAGCTAGTGCATACAATACCTAAAGCCACTATAGTAGGCATATAGCATTTCAGGCAACCGGGCAGTATATATGGACCCCTTACTCAAATCTCTGAATATGTTAGATATTAAGTCCCTGCACATACTCTCATGTGTATTTTATATATATAAAACGCTGCACTGTAATGTCAATCCTGACCTTAAAAGCTTCCTAGAAGGTTGTAACAGATCCCATGAGCACCACACCAGAAACAAATACCTATTTGATATTCCAAGAGTACGACTTAGTCAAACTAGAAATGCTTTACAAATCAAGAGACCTCGAATGTGGAATGACCTTCCCAATTATGTTAAAAACTGTACCTCTCCCAACCAGTTTAAGATAAATAAAGATAAATTTATAAGTTAAGAAAAATTCCACAAATCAACAACCCTGTTACTGACCCTGTATTTACCCAAGTCTTTCCTAAATCTAAACTTATCCAATTTATACCCATTGTTTCGTGTTCTATCTTGTGTTGACAATTTTAATACCCTATTAATATCCCCTTTGTTATATCTATTCAGGAAATTGTGGTTGATCTCGAACCCATTGATAATGTGACGACTTATACAGAATTTTGTAACTATATCATCAAGATATAGTTACTCACGTAGCAGTCTCCTGCTCACGTTGAGCAGTCTCCGTGGCGCAGTGGTAAGACACTCGCCTGGCGTTTCGCAAGCGCCTTGCCTTGGGTTCGAATCCTGGCCGGGGAGGATTGACCGGGCGCCAATCCTTAACTGTAGCCTCTGTTCACCCAGCAGTGAATGGGTACCTGGTTGTTAAACGATTCGGCGGGGTCGTATTCCGGGGAAATTAGGGTTAAGGACCTTGCCCGAAACGCTACGCGTAATAGTGGCTTTACAAGAATGTAAACTCCTGTATATGTAGATTGTAACCAGCTTAGCTAAATGTAGTGTGGGGTTCAGTCCCTAAGCCCATATATGTGCCTCTCTAACCATTTAGGTTACAGGGCAAAAACATAAAAACAAAGGTAACTGCAGAAGGCCTATTGGCCCATACCAGGCAGCTCCTATCTATAACAGATAAACACTAAGTACTACCTAATTAACTCAATGTAACCTACCAACCTAACCCCTTATCCACCTAACCTATCCACCGCTGCCCACTGGATGGGGGGCGGTGTGCAGGACAAACATATAAATTTTGATACTAGCTCTCCACATATGTCAGTTGCTTAACACTTTAGTGCGCGCGGCGTTCTGGGCGCTCAAGCGTAAACACAAAAAAGTTTATAATCTTTTCACGCTCCTAACCTCAATTCTCAAGCTACGTTTTTCATTTTGGTATCAATGCGTTGGCAATAAAATTATCTACAAGATCATATGCATAAAATGTCACCGAAGCCTTTGGTATCCCACCACGAAGTAAATAAACACGAAGATGACTCGCCGTGACACCCAAACAGGAAGTAAATGTTCATACTCTTTCGTTTGTTGCCAGCCTCACAGTCATCTTACAGCGCTCATTTTGATATCACTGAACTCGCAATAAAATTCCCCACCCAGACATATGCCTATCAATGTCTAATTATGGTATCGGGTGACCCGCACGAGTGTGGGAACTGGGTGAAGCGTTAGCCGTGATTTCAGCAGGGACGACACTGTTGGGATGCAGTGCTTTGAATGTTTATACTTATTTAACTCTCCTGACATTATTTCTGAAGCTACGTATTTCATTTTTATAGCAATGTGTTCGCAATAGAAAGTTCTATAAGAACATGGGTAGAGTTGGCCAACACAGCGTCAAATAAATTTGCGGCGAATAAAATCTTACGCGTGTTTGTACCCGTGAGCGTCAAAAGTTTTTACTTTGCTCATGTTTTTCAAGTTTATACTTGTTTCACACCGTTTTTTTTGTATAGTGTTCGGAATAAAATTCCCTACACAGACATATGCATATCAAATACAATTCCTTGGAATTCACAGCTGTAGAGATGACGGAAAACACACAACCGGAACCCGCTCTTGACACTCCAACTCAAACCCGCAACACCCACAAAAAAAGTTTCTCTTGTTTCATGTATACTTACTTTAGTTTTCGTGCTACAGTTCTCATTTAGGTATCAAAATATTCCTAAGAAAATAGACTACAATACTGAAACAATCTAAGACAATTATGTGTACTTACCAAAGCAAAGACGATTGTAGTAAAATAAGTTGAGCATTTTATCTCCACTCCACCTCCTTCAGGTACTGATTCCTGAAGTTGCTCAACAGATGTTCCTAGGTGGAGTGAAGCTGATGTAGGTGGTTATTTCTTGTCCACCCAATACACCCTTTTCCTGTGATAAGTGGTGTAACAAGGTATGACGCAAAGTGGAACATCGCATGTCTTGCACGCTATACCAGTTTCCTTCCTGATACCCGACTTTGAACACACTTCACACCTGCGACGTTTGGGGATTTTTACCAGCTCATGTTTCAATTTATAGATCAGGCGAGTCTCTGCTATAACAACACGTCGCTGTTGTCTCTTGGTTGGCAATAAACTACTGTCTGAATCGTCGCTCTCACTATTGTTTTCAAACACTAATGTGGAATATGAATTATCTTCATCAGATTCAGCTTCAGCACTAGGTGTAGACGTGAAGAGAGGGCGCCTCACACCCGACGGGCCAGGTGTTGACGGGTCAGCAGCAGGATACACAGGACCAGTGTCATGATTTATGTCTGGAGCATGAACTAGATGTGGAGATGGTGTAGTTGTTGCAGGCCACTCTGCCTTGTCAAATTTCAATAAAGACCAAATAGCAACTTCATGGAACTAGAGCAGAGTTAGTTTCCTTCGATCATCTGTGTTGGCCTTGTACAATGCATGTACAATGCATTGAGTTTTCGATCATGGATAATAGCCCATTCTAAATTCCCCATGATAGATGTTGGAAATGGCATTAATGTTGACAATATATAATTGACTAAAAGACGTGTCAAACGACCATTTCCATCTGAAAAAGGATGGAGAGTAAGCATTTCTAGGATAAACCATGAAATTAATTTAAAAATCCATTCAAATTCTTCCTCTGGCCCTAAAAATGTGAATATTTTTTGGGTCAATGTAGAATTGTAATTGTCCAAAATAGCCAAAATACGATTTTCTCCATCCTGAATTGAATGGATATGTGGATATACATACAAACCCTTGACACTTGTGTTATTACTAATCTTTGTACAGCGTATATTGGTACTTACATAACCACATTTTTCGGGTGATAACAATCCTCTCATTAATATTTTGTGTAAATTTAAAACACAAGTTTCAAGATCAATTAAACCTAATAAAGTGTACATATCCTTATCTCCTACTATCTCTTCCTTAATCTTTTTATGACCTCTAATGAAATTTAAATATTCTATTGCTCTTAGTAAGTTTCTAACCTCTCTAACTTTCCAATTAGTGATTAGAGTTTTCTTCTGGTTGTGTGGCCAAATCCCAATATTTTCATGTTTCATTAAATTAGTTAAAAAACCATATTCCATGGTTTTTACAACTAACCCTTGAACTTTTTTATTATTATCTAGACCTAAATATACTTGTTTAAATTTATTAATTTCAGATACTTTATTTTTTAAGTTTAGGCTTAATTCATATGAAAAAAACATCGTTTATATATTTAAAAAAAAAAGTTAAACAAGCATAATATACTATTATTTTATCTTTATGTTAAACGAATAAAATAAAAAGTGACACTTTTTTCTTTGTTTTAGGGTTCGGATTTACTCTGTGAGCACACTGCACAACCTAAAAACTACAAGATGTCTCAATGCCAGTTGTATACACATGCATGATTCTCCAGCCTGTGGGATTCTTCTGCTTTATTGTTTTCAATGGCTCCAATTAAGTACAACGTGAATCGTCGAGATCCACTCCCCAGTGTGCCACCAACCACCTTTACATCAGAAGAACAACTCTATGATGGTCTCCCTAAATATTTTATATTAAAGGGGACTCATCTGTACTCTAGTATAAGAACACTGACTTATGTTCAAGAATACCATAAGAGAATAAAAAACATTATCTCCCCATCCTATCCAGAATTGGAAGATAAACAAAAATATAAAATATGGATAATTAATGATCAGTTGGAAAAATTATCCACATTTTCTTACGTGGATAATAACAATGGTTGGTAAATTTGCATAAAATGTAATGGCATATTTATATCATTCCAGAAAATAATAGATCATGAGTGTCAGAGAGCACCATTTATAGTATATACAACTATATTAGATAAAATTAATGAAATATTATATATAATAAAGGCAATGAAAAAAAAGGATAAGCATGATGATGATGATGATGATGATATCGATGATGATGATATCAATGATGATGATAAATCTTTTGAAGAGTCAGCCTTTTTATTTAAAACCAAGTATAAAAATTTAAAGACTCAAATATCAAGAAATAAACAAACTTTCATACATGAAGGGTTTAGATTGAAGAATGAAATCATTCCAATTATGGAATGTAACTGCTGTGAAGTAAAATTCCCACTTCAAAAGTATAGAAATAATATACTGAAGATAATCGACTTACATAAGAATGAAGTGAAACCCAAATGTTCTGCAAAGAATATGAATTTGACAGAATCTTTTAAAATAATACTGGAAAGTTTACATTACATAATTAAAAACCAATTTCAGTATAAGAATTGTGATATAGATAAGAATAGATTATCTAGAATTATCCTACAAAAAATAATTTCATCTGGTTTTATACATCAAGATAAACGGGAAGTTTTAGAAGACTACTTTTTAGGTATACAAATCAGGAATTTATTCAAAAACGAAGGAAATGGAAATATTCTTCCCTCAGTCACTAAAACTACAACTAACATTACTGAATCAGCAACTACATCATTATTATTACATGATGATAATGAAGATGATAGAAAAAGAAGAAACAGCAGAAGTAGAAGTGGCAACAGAAAAGACATCAGCATCATAAGAGGCAGCAGCAGCAGCAGAAGAATCAGCATCAGAAGAGACAGCAGCAGCATAAGAATAGGCAGCAGCAGCATAAGAAGCAGCAGCAGCAGCAGCAGCAGTAACAGTAACAGTAACAGTAGTAGTGATGGTGGTGGCAGTGGTAGTAGTAGTAGTAGTAGTAGTAGTAGTAGTAGTAGTAGTAGTAGTGGTGGTGGTGGTGGCAGTGGTAGTAGTAGTAGTAATAGTAATAATAATGATGATGATGGTGATAGTGATAACAGTAAAGAAGATAATAATGAGCATGATACAGGCAATAAGGAAGAATTAGGGTCATTGACAAACAAAGATTTAGATAAATCTGCTACTTCTACTACTACTACTACTACCACTACTACTACTACCACCACCACTAGTGCCACCACCACCACTAGTGCCACCACCACCACTAGTGCCACCACCACTACCCTGACCACCATCGTTGCCACTGCTGTTGCTGTTGCTGCTCCTGCTGCTTTGGAATCTGATGATGAAGAATCAGTTTTGGAAAATAAGGTGAAGAAAAATATAACAACATTTAAAAGAATTGCAAACAAAACTCAGGAAAATGGAGTTCATCATGTTCAACAACAACAACAACAACAACAACAACAGCAACAACAACAGCAACAACAACAGCAACAACAACAACAACAGCAACAACAACAACAACAGCAACAACAACAGCAACAACATAGAGAAGAAGATTTTTTGGATCAAATTCCTGATTTCATTGATGCCCTCTTTCCCTCAGAAACTAACACCACAAGAGGAGGAGAAAAAATAACAACATTTATTTGCCATCTACTTCAAGCTCAAATTATCAACTAATATCAGAAACCACCAATTTACCAGCAGCCAATTTGAAGTGTAATTATCATCAACCTAACATACAAATTGAAGAAGAAAAAGAAACAGATCTGACTTATATAATTGATAAATATTGTAGTAAAGCAGGTGAATCAATTAATAATGATTATCAACAACTAATGGTGTCGTTTCCTGAAAATACAATATTAAGTTCAGGTTTGAATGAAGATGCATATGTTAATCAACAACAACAACAACAACAAGATCAACAGTTTTCAAATACCTATTACAATGCACCTCCAAATTTATATCATGAACATTCATTGACATTCCTTAATCCAACAGTGTCACCATCTACCTCAGGAGCAGGAAATACATTACCCACTTTGGGTTTATCTCTAAATACAATTTCAAGTTCAGATTGGAATGAAGATGTATATGTTAATCAACCACAACAACAACCACAACAACAATTATTAGTATCAAAAGATCAACAGCTTTCAAATACAAATACAAGCTACAATGTACCTCAGATACATGCTGATGGAAATTTAAAGCATGTACATTCATTGCCACCAACAGTGTCACCATCTATCTCAGGAGCAGGATCCACATCTGGAAATTCATCATCCACTTTGGGTTTATTATCTCTTTCAAACCAAGATGAGAAAATAACAAGGGAAGTGAGTTTATTATCTCTTTCAAACCAAGATGAGAAAATAACAAGGAAGCGGAAAAAGGAAGAAAGGAAAAAGAAAAAGAGGGAAGAAAAGAAAAAAAAGAAGGAAGAAAAGAAGAAGAAGAAGGAAGAGAAAAAGAAAAAGGAGGAAGAACTTTCTGCAAAGCGAATAAAATATTTGGTTATACAAACTATAAAACAATCATTCCCAATATTATCTGAAGAACCTCCAACCCCATTGACTTTGCCCTCATCATCATCATCATCATCATCATCATCATCATCATCATCATCATCATCATCATCATCATCATCATCATCATCATCCAAAAAAAGAAAAAAAAAAGAAAAATAGTTGTTAACATTTAGTTGGTTTTGATTGTTAAGGTTTATAAAATTTTCTTCATTGTCAGTAATAAATAAAAGAAAAATTTGAATTAGTTAAACCATGTACTGTATATATTTTTTAGTACAAATTAACAAATTTATAGATCTACTAAAGAATTGGAATCTGCTAAAGCTCAAGTGCAACTATAATAGTATGAAATATTTTTACCATATGCAGCAAAAATAGAGCTGTATAGTCCTTCGAATGTAGAAGCTGGGTGTAGTGGAGTTTCGAGAATATAATAAGTTTTTTTGTTACAAAAGAATAAAATGAAACCTTTTTTCGAGGAACATTTTACTTTCATCCTAGACTGAGAGAGTGTGCTAGCCAAAGCTCCTCCGTTTTAAAGCTATTTATTATACATTATGGATGTTTTAATGATTGAACTAGTTGAAGCTCTGAGGACAGAATTAAATTACCTACGGGACGAAGTACAGCAGTTGAAAGAGCATCAGGCGAAAAGAAATGAGGAGACCAGCTTTAAAAAAAACACTTGGAAAGTTGTTAAGGATAGAGGTCTTAAGAAAACTTTGGTAATAAATTATCTATCAGCTCACCCACAAGATGAAATTCATTCAGATTACAGTGCTTAAAGTAACAGTTACCTAATTTTTAATTAAAGCTCTTCTAACCTTTGATATATATTGATGAAAATATCCTTGAAAAAACAACTATTCTAATAAAATTTTAATCATCACAAACACTTTATGACCTCTTGTTCTTTTAAGCTTTGTATAACAGCAATTATAAAAACTTAGCCCAGACTTGTCACTGGCTGTGCTTGTTCTGCCTGACTTGTCATTGGGTGTGCTTGTTCTGCCTGACTGACTTGTCACTGGCTGTGCTTGTTCTGCCTGACTGACTTGTCACTGGCTGTGCTTGTTCTGCTTGACTGACTTGTCACTGGCTGTGCTTGTTCTGCCTGACTTGTCATTGGGTGTGCTTGTTCTGCCTGACTGACTTGTCACTGGCTGCGCTTGTTCTGCCTGACTTACTTGTCACTGGCTGTACTTGTTCTGCCTGACTGACTTGTCACTGGCTGTGCTTGTTCTTCCTGACTTACTTGTCACTGGCTGTACTTGTTCTGCCTGACTGTGACTTGTCACTGGCTTTATTTACTTAAATCATTATTACCATTGAGATGTTGAGGGTAATTATAACTGTATATAATTAAAGTCAGAATCATCCTTTATTAACTTATTTACCTTAAATTAAACCTCACATTAGTACAAGCCAGGAATTTTTTGGGGGTGCCTAATTTAAAAAATCAAAACTATTAATAATGTCATCAATTCTCATTATATATTTCTACACAATAATAACTCCAATAATCATATGTCTATTCTCATATAAAAATGAACAGTAGACCTAATAAAAATGGGCACACTAGATGTTTGTACATGAATGTATTTTTCATTTAAAACACTTTTAATAACCATAGGAAAGTTGGAACCAAACATTATCACTAGTCGTCCTTTGAAATTTTTAAGTATACTAACGATAGTCATATAAAAATTCCCAATTGGTTCATTGATTATAAGTATATTGGCATTTGAATATTCTTTATTAATACAAGTTTCTTTAACTATATGCCTAATATACCCGTTTGGTAACCATTTAACTGCAGTTATATACTCTAATCTTTCTGTGTTTTCTGTTGGAATAATGCTCACACCTCGATTCAGCAAAAAACTCTCAACCCATCCACCACGAGCATAAATAGACACCACAGTGTCCTTTGGGTTTATAAAACTCATTATTTCATCAAGTTCCTTCTTGGTAAGTATATGCTTTCCAAAAATAAAAATGTGCTCTTGCCAATAACAATCGTTAGCATAATTACAAATATTTTGAAGATGTTCTAATCTTATTTTTGATGCACAATTTAAGACAGTAGATTTCGGCTGGAAATAAGCAATCTCACCTTGCCAAGATAATCGTTCATCTTCAGAAAAGAAAGATGAACGTGGATAACCATCTATTGGTAGTTCAGGGTGGAATTGAGGTGAAAATTTATTATTTATATGATGTCCCCAGAATGGAACATGTGCAACTGAAAGATCTTGCAACAGAATGTGATCTAAATCAACTTCAATATTTACTAACTTAGGTAGAGAGGATTTCTTTTTCTTTGGGTGTATCATTAACATTATTAAATGTAAAAATGCACCATGAAATAAATCTGTTTGGTTGCCTTCAGGAAATTCTTTGATTATTATGATATATGTACTGTAAAATAGAATAATTAAATAAAATAAAGTTAATATAACCTGATAACAGTTCATATAAAAAAAAAGGAGTAACATTAATCCCATACTTAAAACCATATAATAACCATGTACTCCATAGATTAATTTCCACATAAAATAAGTAATCATTAAACATGCTACTAGAAATAAGACATTTGTGTCATCTATAGTACATATACCAATTCCTAAGCAGAAATATATAACCATATATTGAACTTGCTTCCTGCAAACTTCTCTGTTTCTTTCACATATTAGGCAAAAAAGAAGTGCAACAAAATTCACTTCTCTAAGCCCTGAATAATACCAAAAAAGACCACAAAGAACTGTCCACAGGTTAAATATGTGTGTACTATAAACATCATCTAAATACAGTTGAATTTCATATGAAAGTGGTTGCCAAATGAAATCTTCTAACAGCAACATCATGATGATAATGATGATGATGATGGAAGCCAATCAATAAGTCTATTCTTACTTAAACATCCTGTAGACAAAAGAAAAAAATATGATTTAGATTATTTCCACACCATACAACACATACATACATAAATCAGCGATGTTTCTTATATTTATAGACTTCCCCATCTTTATATATATGAAGATCAATAGTTCGAAGAATATCCCCTAAACATTCTAAATTGTTTTCAGATTTTGTTTTAGGAAGGCAGTTTAATCTTTTAAGATTTTGTTTGGGGAGAGAACAGAGAAGAATAGTCTCTAACCAATTTACACATTTAAATTTTTTCATAAGTAAATTATACAAATTATATATAACAATTCTTGTTACTTCATTGACATATTTTACAGTAGGTGATCGATTATATACATTACTTAAATTATCTTTTAGGTCATATATATCGGTATGGGACAGAAGAATGGGTTTAATACATCTTTCATTCAATATAGGTTTTCTAATTAGAGAATAAGGTATTTTTCCTTGTATAGTCCAAATAGATTCCATAAGAGCCCATCCTTGATATCGTAACGTATTTTCTAAGAGAATAATGTATAATTTGATAATATGAATTCTTTTTAGGAGTTTGTATAAATAATAACTGAATTGTCTTCGAATAAAATCAAGAATAAATTCACATCGGTAATGATCCCATTTTCCATTTATTATTAAAAACCCAATATTTTGACATATATCTATATATGTGTCAAACATAACTGATATAATATTATTAAATTCACTATCTAACATATCAAACATTGGCAAATAAATATGCTTTATATTATAATTATAAAGATTAATTGAATAATTTAATATATCAATAAAATATTTACCAACTAAAATTTTAACTTGTGAATCAGTAATAACATCTCCCATTATTTTTTTATTTAATAAAAAATCAAATGGTATGGTAAATAAATTTGTTTTTGGTATACGACTACACTCAGGAACAGTACTTACTGTGATTACAGGAACAGATGAACTGGTCTATAAACCCTCATAATTTGCCTGTTTATATACCTTCCATCCCAGGTATACAATAATTACTATCTCTATTATAATCTCATTTGTGTTATTATTATCTTTCCATAAAATATAGTGAGACTAAGACGTGGAGGTAGGGGAAGGGGGATGGGGGTGCATCCAAGAATCTCTCTATCAAGTCGATAATATGGCCAGATTCTCGACGTCCTTATTTTTGCAAGCGTCCATGAACACATCATCTTCTTCATCAGTGAAGTGTCGCTACTGCCATCCTTGACCCCGACTCAAAACTTAATTTAACCCCCAAAAAATATAAAAATTGGTGTTCTATGATAATGTATAAATACTATAAACCTCATTGAGATGGTAACTAAAATACAAAGTTAGTTGGTATAGTTTGACAACCTGTTGTAACATATCTATATTTATAATATAATAATTAATATATGGTCAGTTTAAATGTACATTTTTTTATATAAAATAGGATGAAATAAAATATTAATATACAGTTATTCCTCATCATTGATATTTGCACATTGAGCACATATTAAATCAAAACTATTAAAACGTGTAAATCTTACCGCTACCATATCACACCAATTGATTTTTTGTTTTAGAGCAAAATATTCATCCTTTAGAGATTTAGAACAATGAAGACAGTAGTGGCGTTCACTTATATTAATTTCATTAAATGTCGCCAATTGTTGTCCAAGAATTGTATTAATATCTTTTTCAAATGAATTATTCAATTCAATTTCCAATACATCAAATTTTAAATTGTTAGTGATTGTTGCAATCATATGATGTTCACAAATTACATCTTTTCCTTTAAATAATCGAACTAATGAAAATGTTGGCATAGTTTGAAATGTTATTAACATATCTGTATAAATGATATAATAATTATAACTTGGATGATATTCACCATTAAAGGTGCATTTTGTTTTTAACCAAAATATAAAATCTGGTGTTCTATGATAAGATAATGCATAGGCACTATAAATCTCACTGTAAGTTAACGGAGGTGGTAACCAACAATTGCATTCACCATCATATTCATGTCGGTCATATAAATTATATATAGAGAGAACATCATCTAGAAATCTTTGAAAACTCCCATCTATTGTAATAACACAAAATTTTTCCATATAAGAATTACAATAATGGTCATAACAGTACATATATATACTTGAAATAGATGAACAAATAACTAAAACATTGTCTTCACAACTCCTTTCTTGCACCTGACACATTTCAGTACTTACAGGAATTATAAAGTTACGTAGTCCCAAAATACAATACATAATCCAACATAAATCCTGATTCCTCTTACTTACCATTAGTAGATATACATTAATATTTAAATTATAACAGGGTTTATTTTGTTCAGATAAAATGTTTCTAAATTTGATTACTGAAATTTCTTTCACTTTTTTTCTCCAGTCTTCCTCCCTATTAATATCAGAAGAATCTGGCATAAGCACCAATACATCAAAAGAAAAAGAAAAAGAATTAAACATAGAAAATGAACAAATAGCATTTTGCGGTAACTGTTGTACAAGTGGTGATTGTGGCTGCGATTCGATAATTAAAAATTGCAAAGATGAATGCCGCTTTACTATCTTCAAAACTATACTGACTATATCCACTCCAGGAACATAATCGACACGTGTAATTTCACCTTTACTTGGAACATGATTGATTAGAAGGGCCTGTTCACAATAATATGTTTGTTCTGACGATTGAAGAATTATATTTTCTGTCAGATAGAGTGCAGAATGTACCTTATAATGATTAATATTAGATTGCTGTAAGTTTTGAAAAGAAAAAAGAAAAATAACTGTATATCCATAAAAAATATCCAGAACAGTTGACGTGGGATACATTCGAAGACAAATATTTAACAATTGTAAAATTTCATCTGTATCCCGAGAGAACATTGTCATAGCTGTCACTAAAGACCACACTTTGTTTTTGTTTATCATACCTTTTAAAGGATGATTAACACTCGTCATTGTTTTTAATGTTGATGTAAACATAGGATGATCATTCAATAACTCAAATAGTTCAGAGTCTTTTTTTTCTTGACCCATTTTCGACCAGTTATTCATTTTAGTCTCGATCATCTTTAGAAGGCCTCTCATACAGTATCTTCCATCGGTTATGTTGTATTTGATGTAACATAATTGTTCCACAATATAGGATGCATTGTAAAGAGACAAATTACCATCTTCATTGCTATGTAGAAGTGGACTAGGGAAAAGAGTATATGAATCCCATATTAATCGATGATAAAGAGTGCGGAATGGCATGTATGACGAGTCAAGAATAACATGGCTCCAAATTTTACAAACTCTGGAACAAATAATTAAAAGATGACGATATGGAACAAGTGCAAATATGTTTTCTAATAACACCTGTGGTAGGGACGACATTTTTTGGATTAGAGTTTGCATCAACACCTGTTGTATTACAGTGTTCAGTAAGCAAAACAGTAAGTAATTTAAGTAGGGTAGTAGTAGTAGTAGTTTTTTTTTTTTTTTTTTTAATCAGGGACTCAAATCTCTTTTTTTTCAACTATCCATCAGGGTGTTTGTGACTGCTGTCACATCTGCACACGTTCAATGTTGAATATACTATCCAATATCATTGGATACTAACCAGAAAACTAATCAATATCGACATAGTATAGAGTATATAGTATAGTGCTGGATACTGGAAAACAATCCAACATTGAATGACTCATTCAACATTGAATTACTCATTCAATATTGAATGGTATTCCAATATTTAATATAATATCCAATATCACTTAATACTGGAAAACTACTCAACAGGATAAAAACAATAACATATTTGACTTTGGTTGCATAATTACTTTATTTTTTAAAAATATCTGAATTAAAAATCATATAATTAAAAAAAGAGAAAATTAAGAATGAATAATCTACTGTCAACAATTATTATGTTAATAATATTAATTATTTTCCTAACAGTTATAGTAGTCATTAATTCACGGAAAAAATCTAAAAATACTAAAAAATTATATAAAAAGGAAAACAATTACAATTCCATCAGCCATGACACAACACCAGAGTCCATTGAGCTAATACAAGATGTAGGAGGAGGAGTGGGAGGGGAATTACACAACGCAGGAGTAGTGGGAGGGGAATTATACAACGCAGGAGAAGGAGTAGAGTTACATGATGCAGGGGAAGGAGGAGCAGAAGAATTACAAGACGATGGAGAGGGAGGAGGAGGAGGAGGAGGAAGAGGAAGAGAATTACAAGACACTGGAGAAGGAGGAGTAGGAGGAGAATTACAAGATGCCGGAGA
>NW_025556500.1:90000-101128 GCF_020424385.1 Procambarus clarkii | reverse complement strand
GGTAGCAGCAACAAGACAAATAAAAACGTTTGGTACTCATTAGCAACTTAATTATTCAGTGGATATTACACAACCTCCCAAACCCATCTGCACTGAGGTACAAAAGGCCTGTAATCTTGTTTGCCAACTTGCACTGAAAATGACCCTGAAATAATCAAACATTTACGTGTTCACTACGAAACCTGTACATCTTTCCTGAATCATGGCGACTTTGTTTACACTTGTACAAGTTTATGAGCTCCGAAGTGGTGTGAGGATGTGTGTAACAATAAAACCTTTGGATGTGGAGTTTACACTCCTGTAAACTGTTTATTACATACGGATTATGCCGCCATAATTGAGGAAAGATGTACAGGTTTCGTAAGTGGGCAGGTAAATCCTGGATTTGGGTACTAGTATACCACAAATGATTTCAGTGGGTATCTGCAGCACTCACATGCCCACAGGGGTAAAAATACCCCCCCCCCCTGCCAGTAGCAGTCTTCGAACCGACGATAGCATCTAATTCTTTACATTTTGTCGCCACTAATAGAGTCAGAACCTGTGGGCTCGAGGTGCGACTACGAGGCCGGCTGGTGCGGCTGGAGGAACGCGGGCGGCTACGACAGCTTCAAGAGACACAGAGGGCCTACGGACAAGGACCGAACCGGACCATCCTTCGACCACACCTTGAAGAACGGATCTGGTGAGTCGTGTCCTCTGTCTCTGTGTCTTGTCTCTCTCTCTTTCTCTAACTGTACCTCTCTCTGTTCTCTCCCTCGCGCAGACACATCGTAAACTGCTGGCTTAGTCTATATAATGACCCGGTAACCTCTTATCTCCAGGTTGGTACATCTTGAGCGAGCTGCCTGTGACGGGCAAATTGGGGGACCAGTATGAGCTGGAGTCGCCATTCTTCGACCCTCCTCCCTGCTATCACAGCAACAAGACCTCCGCATACTACAAGTCCTGCACGGTCAGTTCCCCCCTGTTGATGTGTGTGTGTGTGTGTGGTGATCCTGGGGTGTGTGTGGTGCTGTATAGTGGTGATCCTGGGGTGTGTGTGGTGCTGTATAGTGGTGATCCTGGGGTGTGTGTGGTGCTGTATAGTGGTGATCCTGGGGTGTGTGTGGTGCTGTATAGTGGTGATCCTGGGGTGTGTGTGGTGCTGTATAGTGGTGATCCTGGGGTGTGTGTGGTGCTGTATAGTGGTGATCCTGGGGTGTGTGTGGTGCTGTATAGTGGTGATCCTGGGGTGTGTGTGGTGCTGTATAGTGGTGATCCTGGGGTGTGTGTGGTGCTGTATAGTGGTGATCCTGGGGTGTGTGTGGTGCTGTATAGTGGTGATCCTGGGGTGTGTGTGGTGCTGTATAGTGGTGATCCTGGGGTGTGTGTGGTGCTGTATAGTGGTGATCCTGGGGTGGTGTGTGGTGTTGTATAGTGGTGATCCTGGGGTGTGTGTGGTGCTGTATAGTGATGATCCTGGGGTGTGTGTGGCGCTGTATGGTGGTGATCCTGGGGTGTGTGTGGTGCTGTATGGTGGTGATCCTGGGGTGTGTGTGGTGCTGTATTGTGGTGATCCTGGGGTGTGTGTGGTGCTGTATGGTGGTGATCCTGGGGTGTGTGTGGTGCTGTATGGTGGTGATCCTGGGGTGTGTGTGGTGCTGTATGGTGGTGATCCTGGGGTGTGTGTGGTGCTGTATGGTGGTGATCCTGGGGTGTGTGTGGTGCTGTATGGTGGTGATCCTGGGGTGTGTGTGGTGCTGTATGGTGGTGATCCTGGGGTGTGTGTGGTGCTGTATGGTGGTGATCCTGGGGTGTGTGTGGTGCTGTATGGTGGTGATCCTGGGGTGTGTGTGGTGCTGTATAGTGGTGATCCTGGGGTGCGTGTGGTGCTGTATAGTGGTGATCCTTGTGCTCCCCCTTCTCTGCTGGCTCCCCCCCTCCCCCCCCCTCACCTCCCCCACCCCCCCCACCCCCCTCACACCCTAACGTGTATCCTCCCCACCACAGATGCGACTCTTCTACCACAAGCTGGGAAGGAACCAAGGCTCCCTGATCGTCAAGGTCTGGGAGTTCTTGCCCGGGCAGCCGGCTCGAACCCACATCATCGACCAGATCACCGGCGAGAGAGGCAATGTGTGGCATAGACTCACTCAACCCCTGCCTATCAACTTGTTCCACAGGTAGGCCTACTTCAGGGAGAAAGGGGTAGAACAGCCTATTGACAGAGCTCGGGTGCATAAGGGGGAATTGTGTAAAACTCTGGTTTGCGTCTCGGAGAGACTGCAGGATCCGTGGTAGGTCAGGATGATTTCCCGGTTGCAATTCTTTTGACCATGTCGTAGCTCAGTCGATTAAGTCAGCGTCCGGGATCCTCTTGGACGTAGGTTCGATCCCTTGGCACGGCCCATGTGGATTTGTTCATTTGATGCATCACGCTATTGTGATTTCTGTGTGTAATAGAGTACACGGTGAGTACTGTACATGACGGACAGTACACGGTCAGTACTGTACATGGTGGACAGTACACGGTGAGTACTGTGCATGGTGGACAGTACACGGTCAGTACTGTACATGGTGGACAGTACACGGTCAGTACTGTGCATGGTGGACAGTACACGGTCAGTACTGTACATGGTGGACAGTACACGGCCAGTACTGTACATGGTGGACAGTACACGGTCAGTACTGTACATGGTGGACAGTACACGGTCAGTACTGTACATGGTGGACAGTACACGGTCAGTACTGTACATGGTGGACAGTACACGGCCAGTACTGTACATGGTGGACAGTACACGGCCAGTACTGTACATGGTGGACAGTACACGGTCAGTACTGTACATGGTGGACAGTACACGGTCAGTACTGTACATGGTGGACAGTACACGGTCAGTACTGTACATGGTGGACAGTACACGGCCAGTACTGTACATGACGGACAGTACACGGCCAGTACTGTACATGGTGGACAGTACACGGTCAGTACTGTACATGGTGGACAGTACACGGTCAGTACTGTACATGACGGACAGTACACGGCCAGTACTGTACATGGTGGACAGTACACGGCCAGTACTGTACATGACGGACAGTACACGGTCAGTACTGTACATGGTGGACAGTACACGGTGAGTACTGTGCATGGTGGACAGTACACGGTCAGTACTGTACATGGTGGACAGTACACGGCCAGTACTGTACATGGTGGACAGTACACGGTCAGTACTGTACATGGTGGACAGTACTCGGTCAGTACTGTACATGACGGACAGTACACGGCCAGTACTGTACATGACGGACAGTACACGGCCAGTACTGTACATGGTGGACAGTACACGGCCAGTACTGTACATGGTGGACAGTACACGGTCAGTACTGTACATGACGGACATGGTGGACAGTACACGGTCAGTACTGTACATGACGGACATGGTGGACAGTACACGGTGATCATTGGAGCACATGGACAGTGGACAGTATAGGACAGGTCTGTGTCACCCCTGTCTATTGTTATAATATTCCATATAAGGACAGTATATAAGAAGTTTGGACGTATATACCGACCCGTCACGGACAGACTCGGGTCTCTCCTGTCACATTAACTAACAGCTATGGGCCACAACTCGCCCAGCACTCTGGTGTCGTCTTACGAAACCTCTACATCTTTCCTCAGTCATGGCGGCTTGGTCTCTATTAAACAGTCTACGAGCTTGGGAACTTGACAACCCAAGAGGTTATTATTGTTATAAACACCCTAGTTATGTTCAGTAGCTTGTAACTTGGAATAAAACAAAGTCGCCATGATTGAGGAAAGATGCACAGGTTTCGCAAGGCAAGAGTGCAAATAAGCACCACGCGTTCCTGGGGTGTGTGACCTTCCAGCTGGTGACTGTGTGACCTTCCAGCTGGTGCCTGTGTGACCTTCCAGCTGGTGACTGTGTGACCTTCCAGCTGGTGCCTGTGTGACCTTCCAGCTGGTGCCTGTGTGACCTTCCAGCTGGTGCCTGTGTGACCTTCCAGCTGGTGACTGTGTGACCTTCCAGCTGGTGAATGTGTGACCTTCCAGCTGGTGACTGTGTAACCTTCCAGCTGGTGACTGTGTGACCTTCCAGCTGGTGACTGTGTGACCTTCCAGCTGGTGCCTGTGTGACCTTCCAGCTGGTGCCTGTGTGACCTTCCAGCTGGTGACTGTGACCTTCCAGCTGGTGCCTGTGTGACGTTCCAGCTGATGCCTGTGTGACCTTCCAGCTGGTGACTGTGTGACCTTCCAGCTGGTGCCTGTGTGACCTTCCAGCTGGTGCCTGTGTGACCTTCCAGCTGGTGACTGTGTGACCTTCCAGCTGGTGACTGTGTGACCTTCCAGCTGGTGACTGTGTGACCTTCCAGCTGGTGCATGTGTGACGTTCCAGCTGGTGCCTGTGTGACCTTCCAGCTGGTGACTGTGTGACCTTCCAGCTGGTGCCTGTGTGACCTTCCAGCTGGTGACTGTGACCTTCCAGCTGGTGACTGTGTGACCTTCCAGCTGGTGACTGTGTGACCTTCCAGCTGGTGCCTGTGTGACCTTCCAGCTGGTGCCTGTGTGACCTTCCAGCTGGTGACTGTGTGACCTTCCAGCTGGTGACTGTGTGACCTTCCAGCTGGTGACTGTGTGACCTTCCAGCTGGTGCCTGTGACCTTAACCCTTACCAGTTGGCTCCCGAGTAAGTACTCTCCCCCAGGTGACTGACCTTTGACCTCCCTTGCCCCTGCAGGTATAAGGTGGTAGTGGTGAACGTGCGAGCCGCTAGTTTCAGGGGCGACCTCGGCTTTGACGACTTCACGCTCTCGCCGGAGTGCTTCGGACGAGGTGAGTACCGGGCCCCGTGGGGCGGGGGCTGGGGGAGGGGGGGGGGCCAGGTCACCTATGTATGCCTGAGGTCAGTTACTTGTGGGACCTCCGTGGCCCTCTCCTGTGAGGCCCAACGAAGTCCCCGGGGGCTGCCAGCCGGTATATTCCCCTCAGGGAGTGTGTGGTCCTTATGCCCCCAGTCCTTACTCCCCACCACCCCCCCCCCACAGAATGCACCCCCTTCCCCAGAGACACCCTCCCCCCCCCCCGGTAAGCCCAAGCACCCCTAACAAGATAAGAACACAAAGACAGTGGGGGAACTTGGACAAGTGTTCCATTATTGAAGACCGTAGCGTGTCTATCTGGCCAGTATGCGGCACCGGCCTGGAACCCAAAACCTCATGAAATGCAACATAAAACTTAATGCTGTTTAGAACTGTGTTTTTTTTTATCTAGTTTTGTGATCGGCATCTTTAGAGTAAATTAATCCCGCTAGTTGATCACCCCTTACACCCTCCCCCACCCCACCCCCCTTCACTCCCCCACCCCACCCCCCCTTCCCTTCCCCCGACCCCACTCCAAT
The DNA here is from genome assembly GCF_020424385.1 of Procambarus clarkii. Classification (NCBI taxonomy): domain Eukaryota; kingdom Metazoa; phylum Arthropoda; class Malacostraca; order Decapoda; family Cambaridae; genus Procambarus; species Procambarus clarkii. Next base: position 95,732 of record NW_025556500.1, on the reverse strand, counting down.
TTTTTGTATATAAATTCATATTTTATTACAGAAACACCCAACGATACCATTAGTGATTTGAAGCCTTTTATTATTATAATATCGACGGCACTCTGGTAGGTGGCACTCTGGCAGGTGGCACTCTAGCAGGTGGCACTCTAGCAGGTGGCACTCTAGCAGGTGGCACTCTGGCAGGTGGCACTCTGGTAGGTGGCACTCTAGCAGGTGGCACTCTGGCAGGTGGCACTCTAGCAGGTGGCACTCTGGCAGGTGGCACTCTGGCAGGCGGCACTCTGGCAGGCGGCACTCTGGCAGGTGGCACTCTGGCAGGTGGCACTCTGGCAGGCGGCACTCTGGCAGGCGGCACTCTGGCAGGTGGCACTCTGGCAGGTGGCACTCTGGCAGGTGGCACTCTGGTAGGTGGCACTCTGGCAGGTGGCACTCTAGCAGGTGGCACTCTGGTAGGTGGCACTCTGGCAGGTGGCACTCTGGCAGGTGGCACTCTAGCAGGTGGCACTCTAGCAGGTGGCACTCTGGTAGGTGGCACTCTGGCAGGTGGCACTCTAGCAGGTGGCACTCTGGCAGGTGGCACTCTTGCAGGTGGCACTCTAGCAGGCGGCACTCTGGCAGGTGGCACTCTGGCAGGTGGCACTCTAGCAGGTGGCACTCTGGCAGGTGGCACTCTGGCAGGTGGCACTCTAGCAGGTGGCACTCTGGCAGGTGGTACTCTGGCAGGCGGCACTCTGGCAGGTGGCACTCTAGCAGGTGGCACTCTGGCAGGTGGCACTCTGGCAGGTGGCACTCTAGCAGGTGGCACTCTGGCAGGTGGTACTCTGGCAGGTGGCACTCTAGCAGGTGGCACTCTGGCAGGCGGCACTCTGGCAGGTGGCACTCTAGCAGGTGGCACTCTGGCAGGTGGCACTCTGGCAGGCGGCACTCTGGCAGGTGGCACTCTGGCAGGTGGTACTCTGGCAGATGGCACTCTGGCTGGCGGCACTCTGGCTGGCGGCACTCTGGCAGGTGGCACTCTGGAAGGTGGCACTCTGGCAGGTGGCACTCTGGCAGGTAGCACTCTGGCAGGTGGCACTCTGGCAGGTGGCACTCTGGTAGGTGGCACTCTGGCAGGTGGCACTGACAGGTGGCACTCTGGCTGGCGGCACTCTGGTAGGTGGCACTCTGGCAGGTGGCACTCTGGTAGGTGGCACTCCGGCAGGTGGCACTCTGGCTGGTGGCACTCTGGTAGGTGGCACCCTGACAGGTGGCACTCTGGCTGGCGGCACTCTGGCAGGCGGCACTCTGGCAGGTGGCACTCTGGCAGGTGGCACTCTGGCAGGTGGGACTCTGGCTGGCGGCACTCTGGCAGGCGGCACTCTGGCAGGTGGCACTAGCAGGTGGCACTCTGGCTGGCGGCACTCTGGCAGGCGGCACTCTGTCAGGTGGCACTAGCAGGTGGCACTGGCAGGTGGCACTCTGGCAGGTGGCACTCTGGCAGGTGGCACTCTGGGAGGTGGCACTCTGGGAGGTGGCACTCTGGCAAGTGGCACTGACAGGTGGCACTCTGGCAGGTGGCACTCTAGCAGGTGGCACTCTGGTAGGTGGCACTCTGGCAGGTGACACTCTAGCAGGTGGCACTCTGGCAGGTGGCACTCTGGCAGGTGGCACTCTGGCAGGTGGCACTCTGGCAGGTGGCACTATGGCTGGTGGCACTCTCACAGGTGGCACTCTGGTAAGTGGCACTGACAGGTGGCACTCTGGCAGGTGGCACTCTGGCAGGTGGCACTCTGGCAGGAAGCACTTATCAACGATCAATCAAGTTTTCATTGAATTCAAACCATTCAATGATAATTCTTGGATTCATGGAGCACTTTAGTTACAGCTTACGAAACCTGTACATCTTACTGCCATCATGGCGGCATGGTCTATATTTATTGAGCAATTTACGCCCTTGGACCCATCACAACCCTAGGTAATTGTTATTAATAACCTCACAAAAGCTTCAGAGCTCATAAACTCTTTAATAAATGCAAATATGCCGCCAAGTTTGAGAAAAGATGTAAAGGTTTCGTAAAGTGCAGCATTAAGTACTGGATGAATCCTGAGGCCAGATCAGAAAGAGCCTTAGGGACCAATTTAAGCCACTTAGGGACCTCTTGAGTCTAAATTGACCTGATAATCCCTAGAGATAGTCAGTATAGGTTGTGAACCTTTAGAGAGGGGTATGTATGTATATATATATATATATATATATATATATATATATATATATATATATATATATATATATATATATATATATATATATATATATATATATATATTTATATATATATATATATATATATATTCTAAAACGATAAGACCGTAACTAACACAACTGCAGAAGGCGTATATTAGTCTATATGATTCAGCTCAGATTTATGTCCAGCCAAAGTCATTGTCAGATGTTTAGCCTGCGCTTGAAACACTCCAGCGACCCCATGACTATCATGGTACATAAGAACAAAGGAAGCAGCAGAAGGCAGGAACTATTGTCCCGGGGGAGAGGGGGAGGGGGAGCGATTGCGCGCGTGCGCTTTAGGTCTTTCTCTGCTAATAAGTAATCGTTCAAATTGAGGTGCATTTGTGGTACTAAAAGCGTCTAAATTTGGACGCATTCTTGTGCTGAAGGGTGTATGTGTCTCCCTGGCTAGGGTGGCGGTCAGGGTGTGTAAGCTATGTTTAGGTAAACCACTTAATTCCCGACGCTTGTTAAGCGGTAAGACAAGGGTGATTGAGAGGCCATCTATGTCTGTCACAATATAAGAGACTGACTTATGTTCTGGAGAACATGTTACCAGAGCGCTCAAATATGAGCACAAGAAGTGATAGAGCGCGTCGCCGTGCTCCTCAGCTCCTGGATCTCAAAGACCTTCCCGGGCCAACAATTCCACATTATAAATTCTCATTTACAAACTTCATTGGTGTTTGAAATTAAATCCAAAACCTTGCAACTGAAGATCCGTTAGGAGCCGTTGGCCGGTGCTGGCCGTGTGAGAGAGGGCTTTGCTTGGTGTGTCGGCGACATGGGGACCCCACTACCCCCCTGCTCGCCGGACTGAAACGATTGGGCTTCAATTTTCTAGCCGAGCGTCATACCCTAAACTTGAGTTGCTGGATATGCTACGAGTTCGGGTGGCCGACGTGTACGGACTCCCAGGTGTTAACGACCCACCGGCCACTCGTCAAGTTTCGCTCTGCGGCAGTTTATCGGGACTTGGTGGCAAGCTATGACGGGGGCGGACGCTCCCTGGGCACGGGAGTACCGTCACTATTACGGACCGCTGTTGTCCCGTCACTTATGTGGCGCTCATTGTGGGAATTTTGCCAGAGTGCCGCCTGCCAGAGTGCCGCCTGCCAGAGTGCCGCCTGCCAGAGTGCCGCCTGCCAGAGTGCCGCCTGCCTGAGTGCCGCCTGCCTGAGTGCCGCCTGCCAGAGTGCCGCCTGCCAGAGTGCCGCCTGCCAGAGTGCCGCCTGCCAGAGTGCCGCCTGCCTGAGTGCCGCCTGCCTGAGTGCCGCCTGCCAGAGTGCCGCCTGCCAGAGTGCCGCCTGCCAGAGTGCCGCCTGCCAGAGTGCCGCCTGCCTGAGTGCCGCCTGCCTGAGTGCCGCCTGCCAGAGTGCCGCCTGCCAGAGTGCCGCCTGCCTGAGTGCCGCCTGCCTGAGTGCCGCCTACGAGTGCCATCCTCATTGAGTGGAGGCACTCAATGAGGATGACCCCATAATGGGTGATGAGGATGACCCCATAATGGTTGTAGAGGATGACCCCATAATGGGTGATGAGGATGACCCCATAAAGGGTGTAGAGGATGACCCCATAATGGGTGATGAGGATGACCCCATAATGGGTGTAGAGGATGACCCCATAATGGGTGTAGAGGATGACCCCATAATGGGTGTAGAGGATGACCCCATAATGGGTGTAGAGGATGACCCCATAATGGGTGTAGAGGATGACCCCATAATGGGTGTAGAGGATGACCCCATAATGGGTACACAAGCGATGGGTACAGGGCCCAGTAACACTAACACGTCTTCTGATATAATACGTCGCTTTTCGCCCGTACGCACCTCAGCCAAAAAATGGCCGTATTTCAATTTTCAGAAAATTCAAATTAATTTTGAAAATAGAATGGAACTAAAGCAGCCAGTTAAGGGTCCTGTGGCAGGTTAGGAGGGCAGGAAGGTCTCCTAAGGATTCAAAACGTCATGAAAACGGTTAATTAAATGTTTCCTCTCCTAACCTAACCGAGTAAGCCAGAGGACCTAAAACAGAAAACGGGACAGTACATCACTTTCGTGAGCCGCTTTCATTTTGTAATACTACAATTTTTGGCCTGGTCGAGGACCGGGCCGCGGGATCGCTATGCCCCGAAATCATCTCAAGATAACCATCTCAAGATAAGATAGTGCGCATATCGCGAAAAGCGACGTAATTTGTAAGAGGAGAGGTTGATCACTAACTATCCTGCGAGAAGGGCGTGGTAGGCTCACCGTAACTACCTGACCCTTCACCGTAACTGGGTGTCACACACACACTATACCACGTGGCAGGCTAATTAAAGTTAATATTACTAAATGCGGGTATCAGGCGGTGCCCGGGTCTTGCTGGCCCCCCTTTCCCCATCTCTCTTCCCCTTTCCTCCACATCTCCTCTCTCCACCCATCTTCCCACCCCCTTCACCTGTCTTCCCATCTCCTCTCTTCCCTTTTAAACCCCTTACCCCCGTTCTCAACCCCTTCCCTCCCCCCCCACACACACACCATATGTAGCACAAATGTGTTCAAAAGTGCTAGAATAGTGTGTGTGGAGCAGTGGGTGTGCATGTCACCCGCTGCTCACTCTCCACAAACACGCTCACTCCGGTGCGTGTTGTAGCACAGCTGTTCTCTACATAGATGTATCATAGAGCTCTTGTATGCGATATAATACACTGTAATACGTTAACATCTGTTAAGGCATATTGTGCTTACTGGGATGTAATTACGCTTGAAGATATTAGCTGCCGTGGTGGAGGTGATTGACAGTATGTGAACCCTCACTTCTCATGTCACGTGACCACACACACACACACACACTCACACTCACTCACTCACACTCACACACTCACACACACATGTCTCTAACGTCACTCTCTAGACCAAGTGCTTCTTATACCCAGTCCGTCCTCATACAACATGTCCTCATACAACCTGTCCTCATACAACCTGTCCTCATACAACCTGTCCTCATACAACCCGTCCTCATACAACCCGTCCTCATACAACCTGTCCTCATACAACCCCTCATACAACCTGTCCTCATACAACCTGTCCTCATACAACCTGTCCTCATACAACCTGTCCTCATACAACATGTCCTCATACAACCTGTCCTCATACAACCTGTCCTCATACAACCTGTCCTCATACAACCTGTCCTCATACAACCCGTCCTCATACAACCCGTCCTCATACAACCTGTCCTCATACAACCCGTCCTCATACAACCCGTCCTCATACAACCCGTCCTCATACAACCTGTCATCATACAACCTGTCCTCATACAACCTGTCCTCATACAACATGTCCTCATACAACCTGTCCTCATACAACATGTCCTCATACAACCTGTCCTCATACAACCTGTCCTCATACAACCTGTCCTCATACAACCTGTCCTCATACAACCTGTCCTCATACAACCCGTCCTCATACAACCCGTCCTCATACAACCCGTC
>NW_025556500.1:42500-85000 GCF_020424385.1 Procambarus clarkii | reverse complement strand
TCTCTCTCTGTCTCTCTCTCTCTCTCTCTCTCTCTCTCTCTCTCTCTCTCTCTCTCTCTCTCTCTCTCTCTCTCTCTCTCTCTCTCTCTCTCTCTCTCTCTCTCTCTCTCTCTCTCTCTCTCTCTCTCTCTCTGTCTCTCTCTCTCTCTCTCTCTCTCTGTCTCTCTCTCTCTCTCTCTGTCTCTCTCTCTCTCTCTCTCTCTCTCTGTCTCTCTCTCTCTCTCTCTCTCTCTCTCTCTCTCTCTCTCTCTCTCTCTCTCTCTCTCTCTCTCTCTCTCTCTCTCTCTCTCTCTCTCTCTCTCTCTCTCTCTCTCTCTCTCTCTCTCTCTCTCTCTCTCTCTCTCTCTCTCTCTCTCTCTCTCTCTCTCTCTCTCTCTCTCTCTCTCTCTCTCTCTCTCTCTCTCTCTCTCTCTCTCTCTCTCTCTCTCTCTCTCTGTCTCTCTGTCTCTCTCTCTCTCTCTCTCTCTCTCTCTCTCTCTCTGTCTCTCTGTCTCTCTCTCTCTCTCTCTCTCTCTCTCTCTCTCTCTCTCTCTCTCTCTCTCTCTCTCTCTCTCTCTCTCTCTCTCTCTCTCTCTCTCTCTCTCTCTCTCTCTCTCTGTCTCTCTCTCTCTGTCTCTCTCTGTCTCTCTCTGTCTCTCTCTCTCTCTCTCTCTCTCTCTCTCTCTCTGTCTCTCTCTCTCTCTCTGTCTCTCTCTTTCTCTCTCACTCTACTTTTGTGCGTGTCTTATTAACGGGGTCAGTGGGGGGGGGGGGGAGTACGACAGTGTCCAGCTACCACTACTGAGAGTGAGTGAGAGGGAGAGTGTGAGGGAGAGTGTGTGGGAGGGAGAGTGTGTGGGGGGAGGAGAGTGTGTGGGAGGGAGGAGAGTGTGTGGGAGGGAGAGTGTGTGGGAGGGAGGTGTGTGGGGGAGAGTGTGTGTGGAGGGAGAGTGTGTGGGAGGGAGGAGAGTGTGGGGAGGAAGGTGTGGGAGGGAGAGTGTGTGGGAGGGAGGAGAGTGTGTGGGAGGGAGGAGAGTGTGTGGGAGGTGGGAGGGAGAGTGTGTGGGAGGGAGGAGAGTGTGTGGGAGGGAGAGGAGGAGAGTGTGTGGGAGGGAGGGAGGGAGAGTGTGTGGGAGGGAGAGTGTGTGGGAGGGAGGAGTGTGTGGGAGGGAGAGTGTGTGGGAGGGAGGAGAGTGTGTGGGAGGGAGAGTGTGTGGGAGGGAGGAGAGTGTGTGGGAGGGAGAGTGTGTGGGAGGGAGAGTGTGTGGGAGGAGAGTGTGTGGGGGAGAGGAGTGAGAGTGTGTGGGAGGGAGAGTGTGTGGGAGGGAGGAGTGTGTGGGAGGGAGAGTGTGTGGGAGGGAGAGTGTGTGGGAGGGAGGAGAGTGTGTGGGAGGGAGAGAGTGTGTGGGAGGGAGGAGAGTGTGTGGGAGGGAGGAGAGTGTGTGGGAGGGAGAGTGTGTGGGGGAGGGAGGGAGAGTGTGTGGGAGGGAGAGTGTGTGGGAGGGGGAGAGTGTGTGGGAGGGAGAGTGTGTGGGAGGGAGGAGTGTGTGGGAGGGAGGGAGAGTGTGTGGGGAGGGAGGAGAGTGTGTGGGAGGGAGAGAGTGTGTGGGGGGAGAGTGTGTGGGAGGGAGAGTGTGTGGGAGGGAGGAGAGTGTGTGGGAGGGAGAGTGTGTGGGAGGGAGAGTGTGTGGGAGGGAGAGTATGTGGGAGGGAGTGTGTGGGAGGGAGGAGAGTGTGTGGGAGGGAGGGAGTGAGAGAGTGTGTGTGGGAGGGAGAGAGTGTGTGGGAGGGAGGAGAGTGTGTGGGAGGGAGAGTGTGTGGGAGGGAGGAGGGAGTGTGTGGGAGGGAGAGAGTGTGGGGAGGGAGGAGGTGTGGGAGGGAGAGTGTGTGGGAGGGAGAGTGTGTGGGAGGGAGGAGGAGAGTGTGTGGGAGGGAGAGTGTGTGGGGGAGGAGGGAGGAGAGTGTGTGGGAGGGAGGAGAGTGTGTGGGAGGGAGGAGAGTGTGTGGGAGGGAGGAGAGTGTGTGAGGGAGGAGAGTGAGGGGAGGGAGAGTGTGTGGGAGGGAGGAGAGTGTGTGGGAGGGAGAGAGAGTGTGTGGGAGGGAGAGTGTGTGGGAGGGAGGAGAGTGTGTGGGAGGGAGAGTGTGTGGGAGGGAGGAGAGTGTGTGGGAGGGAGAGTGTGTGGGAGGGAGGAGAGTGTGTGGGAGGGAGAGTGTGTGGGAGGGAGGAGAGTGTGTGGGAGGGAGGAGAGTGGGAGTGGGAGGGAGAGGGAGGGAGGGAGTGTGGGAGGGAGGGAGAGTGTGTGGGAGGGAGGAGAGTGTGTGGGAGGGAGGAGAGTGTGTGGGAGGGAGGAGAGTGTGTGGGAGGGAGGGAGAGTGTGTGTGAGTGGGAGGAGAGTGTGTGGGAGGGAGGAGAGTGTGTGGGAGGGAGGAGAGTGTGTGGGAGGGAGGAGAGTGTGTGGGAGGGAGGAGAGTGTGTGGGAGGGAGGAGAGTGTGTGGGAGGGAGGAGAGTGTGTGGGAGGGAGGAGAGTGTGTGGGGGAGGGTGGGGAGGGAGAGTGTGTGGGAGGGAGGAGAGTGTGTGGGAGGGAGGAGAGTGTGTGGGAGGGAGGAGAGTGTGTGGGAGGGAGGAGAGTGTGTGGGAGGGAGGAGAGTGTGTGGGAGGGAGGAGAGTGTGTGGGAGGGAGGAGAGTGTGTGGGAGGGAGGAGAGTGTGTGGGAGGGAGGAGAGTGTGTGGGAGGGAGGAGAGTGTGTGGGAGGGAGGAGAGTGTGTGGGAGGGTGGAGAGTGTGTGGGAGGGAGGAGAGTGTGTGGGAGGGAGGAGAGTGTGTGGGAGGGAGGAGAGTGTGTGGGAGGGAGGAGAGTGTGTGGGAGGGAGGAGAGTGTGTGGGAGGGAGGAGAGTGTGTGGGAGGGAGGAGAGTGTGTGGGAGGGAGGAGAGTGTGTGGGAGGGAGGAGAGTGTGTGGGAGGGAGGAGAGGTGTGGGAGGGAGGAGAGTGTGTGGGAGGGAGGAGAGTGTGTGGGGGAGGAGAGTGTGTGGGAGGGAGGAGAGTGTGTGGGAGGAGGAGAGTGTGTGGGAGGGAGGAGAGTGTGTGGGAGGGAGAGTGTGTGGGAGGGAGGAGAGTGTGTGGGAGGGAGAGTGTGTGGGAGGGAGGAGAGTGTGTGGGAGGGAGGAGAGAAGGCTTGCAGGAGAGAGCATGGTGAAAGGGAGTGTGAGCAGGCTTGGAGGAGGGTGTTTGAGCAGGCTTGGAGGAGGGGTGTTTGAGCAGGAGAGTGTTGGAGGAGGGTGGCTTGCAGGAGAGAGCATGGTGAAAGGCTTGGAGGAGGAGGGTGTTTGAGCAGGCTTGGAGGAGGGTGTGTAAGCAGGCTTGGAGGAGGGTGTGTAAGCAGGCTTGGAGGAGGGTGTGAGCAGGCTTGGAGGAGGGATGTTTGAGCAGGCTTGGAGGAGGGTGTGTGAGCAGGCTTGGAGGAGGGTGTTTAAGCAGGCTTGGAGGAGGGTGTGAGCAGGCTTGGAGGAGGGTGTTTAAGCAGGCTTGGAGGAGGGTGTGAGCAGGCTTGGAGGAGGGTGTTTAAGCAGGCTTGGAGGAGGGTGTGAGCAGGCTTGGAGGAGGGTGTGTGAGCAGGCTTGGAGGAGGGTGTGTGAGCAGGCTTGGACGAGGGGTGTGTGAGCAGGCTTGGAGGAGGGTGTGAGCAGGCTTGGACGAGGGGTGTGTGAGCAGGCTTGGAGGAGGGTGTGTGAGCAGGCTTGGACGAGGGATGTGTGAGCAGGCTTGGAGAAAGGTGTGTGAGCAGGCTTGGAGGGCCACATGTGTTGGTATACTCATTAGGATAGTTAAGAAATTAATATATATATTAATTTCACCTACTGGCCTGTTTCAGGCGACCTTCGCAAGCCTGTCAGCAGTCTCAGGCCTTAACCTGCCACCATTCCAACCTTCTCGCAAATTTAATAAGTCAATATTGACTTATTAAATTTGCGAGAACGGGTTGCACCATTCGATGGCATTCATTACAATTTAATCTCACCCGCCTCTACACATCCAATTTATTTATTTTATTATGTATTTACTTACATATATGCACATGAAGGTACATTAGGATTGCGAGGATACATAGCATAGTGATTACATTTTTGTAAAGCCACTAGTACGCGCAGCGTTTCGGGCAGGGCCTTAATCTAACAGAAAATTTTAAGTAGGTTTAATTAGGTATTTTAAGTAAGTATTTAACCTAACTAGAAAAATTTATAAAATGATAATAGGTACATTGCAAGAAAACAAATGAGTTGAGAGAGATTATTAGGTATATTAAAGCACATAGGTAACTCTGATTGATTGCATTGACAGCTTGATTGGTAATTTAATAGATTAATAGACACAATACAGCATATTGCTAGCACATATAAGAAGACAGCAATGATCACAATGGTAAAGTTGTTTGGATTATGTACATAAAGATTAGGAGATTGGGTAGCATTAGATACAGAGCAATTTTATAGGACAGAGTAGGAAACTGTGAAGATGAAATTAGGTGGTTTTTAGTTTTGTTTTTGAATGAGGCAAAAGTTGGACAGCTGTTCAATTCATTGGGGGAGTGAGTTCCATAAACTAGGTCCCTACACCTGCTTCCACCCCTGCTTCTACACACATGCCTCTATACCTGCTTCCACACCTGCCTCTACACACATGCCTCTATACCTGCCTCCACCCCTGCCTCAATACACACCTGCCTCCACCCCTTCCTCAACACACACACACACACACACACACACACATGCCTCTACACCTGCCTCCACCTCTGCCTCTACACACACATGCCTCTACACCTGCTTCCACACCTGCCTCTACACATATATGCCTCTACACCTGCATCCACCCCTGCCTCTACACACATGCCTCTACACACATGCCTCTACACACATGCCTCTACACACATGCCTCTACACCTGCTTCCACCCCTGCATCTACACACATGCCTCTACACCTGCTTCCACCCCCTGCCTCTACACACACATGCCTCTACACCTGCTTCCACCCCCTGCCTCTACACACACATGCCTCTACACCTGCTTCCACTCCAACCTCTACACACACACATGCCTCTACACCTGCTTACACCCCTGCCTCTACACACATGCCTCTACACCTGCTTCCACCCCTGCATCTACACACATGCCTCTACACCTGCTTCCACCCCTTGCCTCTACACACACATGCCTCTACACCTGCTTCCACCCCCTGCCTCTACACACACATGCCTCTACACCTGCTTCCACTCCTACCTCTACACACACACATGCCTCTACACCTGCTTCCACCCCTGCCTCTACACACATGCCTCTACACCTGCTTCCACACTTGTCTCTCCATCCAGCAACTGTTCATCACACCTGCCCTCGTCCCACCTGCTCACGTGTAACTGTGTCCTCATAGACTGGTTGTAGTGGCTGGTGTGGCTGTATCAGAGTGGGTCTACGTATTGGGGTCAGGGTTACGGGTGGCAGGGGTTACTGGGGTCAAGGCTATGGGGTACGGCAGGTTGCTGGGGGTCAAAGTTTTGTGTGGGGGAGGTTACCGGGGGTCAAGTTGCTCGTTTAATCCAGATATTAAACAAAAGAAGATAGACATATCCCCAGCAAACTCTCTCGGTAAACATTTGGGTCATAGACACACACACACACATGTATGAGCTACGAGGAAAGGCTGAGGGAGCTTAACCTCTCGTCCCAGAAGAGACAGAAGGGGAGACATGATTACCACCTACACAATTCTCAGGGGAATTGACAGGGTGGACAAAGACAAACTTTAGCACGGGTGGAACACGAACAAGGGGACACAGGCGGAAACTGAATACCCAAATGAGCCACATGGACGTTAGAAAGATTTTTTACATTGTCAGTGTAGTTAACAGGTGGAATGTATTGGGCAGTGATGTGGTGGAGGCTGACTCCATACACAGTTTCAAATGTAGATATGATAGAGCCCAGTAGGCTCAGGAATCTGTACACCAGTTGATTGACAGTTGAGAGGCGGGACCAAAGAGCCAGAGCTCAACCCTCGCAAGCACAAAGAGGTGAGTACACACACACACACGCACGCTCGCGCGCTCAGGCTATCACAAATACACATTGGCATCAGGAAGGAGGAGAAGGTCGCAGACAAGACAGTTGACTACCTGGCGATGATACAGATAAGGACACGCGGGCGATGATACAGATAAGGACACGCGGGCGATGATACAGATAAGGACACGCGGGTGTATGTGTCGTGTTGTGACACCTCACTTGTAGTGTTGCACACACACACTGCCTCTACTTGTCCTCTACTCTCTGTTGTCACTTGTTGCTGGTGTTGCGGTGCTGTGTTCTGGTGTCTGTGTTCTAAGGTCTGTGTGTTCTGGTGTCTGTGTTCTAAGGTCTGTGTGTTCTGGCGTCTGTGTTCTAAGGTCTGTGTGTTCTGGCGTCTGTGTTCTAAGGTCTGTGTGTTCTGGTGTCTGTGTTCTAAGGTCTGTGTGTTCTGGTGTCTGTGTTCTAAGGTCTGTGTGTTCTGGCGTCTGTGTTCTAAGGTCTGTGTGTTCTGGTGTCTGTGTTCTAAGGTCTGTGTGTTCTGGCGTCTGTGTTCTAAGGTCTGTGTGTTCTGGCGTCTGTGTTCTAAGGTCTGTGTGTTCTGGCGTCTGTGTTCTAAGGTCTGTGTGTTCTGGCGTCTGTGTTCTAAGGTCTGTGTGTTCTGGCGTCTGTGTTCTAAGGTCTGTGTGTTCTGGCGTCTGTGTTCTAAGGTCTGTGTGTTCTGGCGTCTGTGTTCTAAGGTCTGTGTGTTCTGGCGTCTGTGTTCTAAGGTCTGTGTGTTCTGGCGTCTGTGTTCTAAGGTCTGTGTGTTCTGGCGTCTGTGTTCTAAGGTCTGTGTGTTCTGGCGTCTGTGTTCTAAGGTCTGTGTGTTCTGGCGTCTGTGTTCTAAGGTCTGTGTGTTCTGGCGTCTGTGTTCTAAGGTCTGTGTGTTCTGGCGTCTGTGTTCTAAGGTCTGTGTGTTCTGGCGTCTGTGTTCTAAGGTCTGTGTGTTCTGGTGTCTGTGTTCTAAAGTCTGTGTGTTCTGGTGTCTGTGTTCTAAGGTCTGTGTGTTCTGGCGTCTGTGTTCTAAGGTCTGTGTGTTCTGGCGTCTGTGTTCTAAGGTCTGTGTGTTCTGGCGTCTGTGTTCTAAGGTCTGTGTGTTCTGGCGTCTGTGTTCTAAGGTCTGTGTGTTCTGGCGTCTGTGTTCTAAGGTCTGTGTGTTCTGGCTTCTGTGTTCTAAGGTCTGTGTGTTCTGGTGTCTGTGTTCTAAGGTCTGTGTGTTCTGGTGTCTGTTCTAAGTCTGTGTGTTCTAAGGTCTGTGTGTTCTGGCGTCTGTGTTCTAAGGTCTGTGTGTTCTGGCGTCTGTGTTCTAAGGTCTGTGTGTTCTGGCGTCTGTGTTCTAAGGTCTGTGTGTTCTGGCGTCTGTGTTCTAAGGTCTGTGTGTTCTGGCGTCTGTGTGTTCTGGCGTCTGTGTTCTAAGGTCTGTGTGTTCTGGTGTCTGGTTCTAAGTCTGTGTTTCTAGCGTCTGTGTTCTAAGGTCTGTGTGTTCTGGTGTCTGTGTTCTAAGGTCTGTGTGTTCTGGTCTGTGTTCTGGCGTCTGTGTTCTAAGGTCTGTGTGTTCTAAAGGTCTGTGTGTTCTGGCGTCTGTGTTCTAAGGTCTGTGTGTTCTGGCGTCTGTGTTCTAAGCGTCTGGTCTGTGTTTTCTAAGGTCTGTGTGTTCTGGCGTCTGTGTGGCACAGACGCTAGATTATTGTGTGTTTGTGTGACAGAAGCTTATTGTCCAACTGTTCTGGGCTGCTGGGTTTTACTGAGGACTGTTTTACTGAGGGCTGTTTTACTGAGGGCTGTTTTACTGAGGACTGTTTCACTGAGGACTGTTTTACTGAGGACTGTTTTACTGAGGACTGTTTTACTGAGGGCTGTTTTACTGAGGACTGTTTTACTGAGGACTGTTTTACTGAGGGCTGTTTTACTGAGGACTGTTTTATTGAGGACTGTTTTACTGAGGACTGTTTTACTGAGGGCTGTTTTACTGAGGACTGTTTTACTGAGGACTGCTTTACTGACGACTGTTTTACTGAGGGCTGTTTTACTGAGGACTGTTTTACTGAGGACTGTTTTACTGAGGGCTGTTTTACTAAGGACTGTTTTACTGAGGACTGTTTTACTGAGGGCTGTTTTACTGAGGACTGTTTTATTGAGGGCTGTTTTACTGAGGACTGTTTTACTGAGGGCTGTTTTACTGAAGGCTGTTTTACTGAGGACTGTTTTACTGAGGGCTGTTTTACTGAAGGCTGTTTTACTGAAGGCTGTTTTACTGAGGACTGTTTTACTGAGGGCTGTTTTATTGAGGGCTGTTTTACTGAGGGCTGTTTTACTGAGGACTGTTTTACTGAGGACTGTTTTACTGAGGGCTGTTTTACTGAGGGCTGTTTTACTGAGGGCTGTTTTACTGAGGACTGTTTTACTGAGGACTGTTTTACTGAGGACTGTTTTACTGAGGACTGTTTTACTGAGGGCTGTTTTACTGAGGACTGTTTTACTGAGGGCTGTTTTACTGAGGGCTGTTTTACTGAGGGCTGTTTTACTGAGGACTGTTTTACTGAGGGCTGTTTTACTGAGGGCTGTTTTACTGAAGGCTGTTTTACTGAGGGCTGTTTTACTGAGGACTGTTTTACTGAGGGCTGTTTTACTGAGGGCTGTTTTATTGAGGGCTGTTTTACTGAGGACTGTTTTACTGAGGGCTGTTTCACTGAGGGCTGTTTTACTGAGGACTGTTTTACTGAGGACTGTTTTACTGAGGGCTGTTTCACTAAGGACTGTTTTACTGAGGACTGTTTTACTGAGGGCTGTTTTACTGAGGGCTGTTTTACTGAGGGCTGTTTTACTGAGGGCTGTTTTACTGAGGGCTGTTTTACTGAGGGCTGTTTTACTGAGGGCTGTTTTACTGAGGACTGTTTTACTGAGGACTGTTTTACTGAGGACTGTTTTACTGAGGACTGTTTTACTGAGGGCTGTTTTACTGAGGCTGTTTTACTGAGGGCTGTTTTACTGAGGACTGTTTTACTGAGGACTGTTTTACTGAGGACTGTTTTACTGAGGACTGTTTTACTGAGGACTGTTTTACTGAGGGTTGTTTTACTGAGGACTGTTTTACTGAGGGCTGTTTTACTGAGGACTGTTTTACTGAGGGCTGAGGACTGTTTTACTGAGGACTGTTTTACTGAGGGCTGTTTTACTGAGGACTGTTTTACTGAGGACTGTTTTACTGAGGGCTGTTTTACTGAGGACTGTTTTACTGAGGGCTGTTTTACTGAGGACTGTTTTACTGAGGGCTGTTTTACTGAGGGCTGTTTACTGTTTTACTGAGGACTGTTTTACTGAGGGCTGTTTTACTGAGGACTGTTTTACTGAGGGCTGTTTTACTGAGGGCTGTTTTACTGAGGGCTGTTTTACTGAGGACTGTTTTACTGAGGAGGACTGTTTTACTGTTTTACTGAGGACTGTTTTACTGAGGGACTGTTTTACTGAGGACTGTTTTACTGAGGGCTGTTTACTGAGGACTGTTTTACTGAGGACTGTTTTACTGAGGGCTGTTTTACTGAGGACTGTTTTTCTGAGAACTGTTTTACTGAGGACTGTTTTACTGAGGACTGTTTTACTGAGGACTGTTTTACTGAGGGCTGTTTTACTGAGGACTGTTTTACTGAGGGCTGTTTTACTGAGGACTGTTTTACTGAGAACTGTTTTACTGAGGACTGTTTTACTGAGGACTGTTTTACTGAGGGCTGTTTTACTGAGGACTGTTTTACTGAGGACTGTTTTATTGAGGACTGTTTTACTGAGGACTGTTTTACTGAGGACTGTTTTACTGAGGACTGTTTTACTGAGGACTGTTTTACTGAGGACTGTTTTACTGAGGACTGTTTTATTGAGGACTGTTTTACTGAGGACTGTTTTACTGAGGACTGTTTTACTGAGGACTGTTTTACTGAGGACTGTTTTACTGAGGACTGTTTTACTGAGGACTGTTTTACTGAGGACTGTTTTACT
Source organism: Procambarus clarkii (assembly GCF_020424385.1). Classification (NCBI taxonomy): domain Eukaryota; kingdom Metazoa; phylum Arthropoda; class Malacostraca; order Decapoda; family Cambaridae; genus Procambarus; species Procambarus clarkii. The sequence goes on along the minus strand of NW_025556500.1, from coordinate 74,931 downwards.
GAGGGACTGTTTTACTGTGTTTACTGAGGACTGTTTTACTGAGGGCTGTTTTACTGAGGGCTGTTTTACTGAGGACTGTTTTACTGAGGACTGTTTTACTGAGGACTGTTTTACTGAGGGCTGTTTTACTGAGGGCTGTTTTACTGAGGACTGTTTTACTGAGGACTGTTTTACTGAGGACTGTTTTACTGAGGACTGTTTTACTGAGGACTGTTTTACTGAGGACTGTTTTACTGAGGACTGTTTTACTGAGGACTGTTTTACTGAGGACTGTTTTACTGAGGACTGTTTTACTGAGGACTGTTTTACTGAGGACTGTTTTACTGAGGACTGTTTTACTGAGGACTGTTTTACTGAGGACTGTTTTACTGAGGGCTGTTTTACTGAGGGCTGTTTTACTGAGGACTGTTTTACTGAGGACTGTTTTACTGAGGACTGTTTTACTGAGGACTGTTTTATTGAGGACTGTTTTACTGAGGACTGTTTTACTGAGGACTGTTTTACTGAGGACTGTTTTACTGAGGACTGTTTTATTGAGGACTGTTTTACTGAGGACTGTTTTACTGAGGGCTGTTTTACTGAGGACTGTTTTACTGAGGACTGTTTTACTGAGGACTGTTTTACTGAGGACTGTTTTATTGAGGACTGTTTTACTGAGGACTGTTTTTGACTGAGGGACTGTTTTACTGAGGACTGTTTTACTGAGGGCTGTTTTACTGAGGGCTGTTTTACTGAGGACTGTTTTACTGAGGGCTGTTTCACTGAGGGCTGTTTTACTGAGGACTGTTTTACTGAGGACTGTTTTACTGAGGGCTGTTTTACTGAGGACTGTTTTACTGAGGACTGTTTTACTGAGGGCTGTTTTACTGAGGGCTGTTTTACTGAGGACTGTTTTACTGAGGGCTGTTTTACTGAGGACTGTTTTACTGAGGACTGTTTTACTGAGGACTGTTTTACTGAGGACTGAGGGCTGTTTTACTGAGGACTGTTTTACTGAGGGCTGTTTTACTGAGGGCTGTTTTACTGAGGACTGTTTTACTGAGGACTGTTTTACTGAGGGCTGTTTTACTGAGGGCTGTTTTACTGAGGACTGTTTTACTGAGGACTGTTTTACTGAGGACTTTTTACTGAGGGCTGTTTTACTGAGGGCTGTTTTACTGAGGACTGTTTTACTGAGGACTGTTTTACTGAGGACTGTTTTACTGTTTTTACTGAGGACTGTTTTATTGAGGACTGTTTTACTGAGGGCTGTTTTACTGAGGACTGTTTTACTGAGGACTGTTTTACTGAGGACTGTTTTATAAGCCTTTTTTTTAAGTCGGGTATTTTTGAGTGCATTACTGTTGTATGGTTAAGTATTTCTGCTGTACAGATGAGTAATACTGTTGTATGAGTGAGTAATACTGTTGTATGATGGAGTAATACTGTTGTTTGAGTGAGTAATGCTGTTGTATGATGGAGTAATACTGTTGAATGATGGAGTAATACTGTTGAATGATGGAGTAATACTGTTGAATGATGGAGTAATACTGTTGAATGATGGAGTAATACTGTTGTATGATGGAGTAATACTGTTGTATGATGGAGTAATACTGTTGTATGATGGAGTAATACTGTTGTGTGATGGAGTAATACTGTTGTATGATGGAGTAATACTGTTGTGTGATGGATTAATACTGTTGTATGATGGATTAATACTGTTGTATGATGGAGTAATACTGTTGTATGATGGAGTAATACTGTTGTATGATGGAGTAATACTGTTGTATGAGTGAGTAATACTGTTGTATGATGGAGAATACTGTGTAGAGTAATACTGTTGTATGATGGAGTAATACTGTTGTATGAGTGAGTAATACTGTTGTATGAGTGAGTAATACTGTTGTATGAATGAGTAATACTGTTGTATGATGGAGTAATACTGTTGTGTGATGGAGTAATACTGTTGTATGAGTGAGTAATACTGTTGTGTGATGGAGTAATACTGTTGTGTGATGGAGTAATACTGTTGTGTGATGGAGTAATACTGTTGTATTCCCTCAGACTACCTGGAGTCTACACCATACAAGCCGCCTTCAAACAAAGTAGGTGAGTACCCCATCTGCCACCCTTTACCACAGTTGGTAAACCTGAGTTGGTATACCCCGTTGGTACACCCGCACCAGATTTCGTATACCAGTTGGTACACCTGCACTAAAGTTGGTATACCAGTTGGTACACTCACACCAGAGTTGGTATACCAGTTGGTACACCCACACCAGAGTTGGTATACCAGTTGGTACACCCGCACCAGAGTTGGTATACCAGTTGGTATACCAGTTCCAAAATTAGTTTACCAACACACTGTTCGTATGTGACCTTCAAAGTACTACCAGGAGGTGGACCTACAACCACCAGTTAACGAACCATCCAAGAATGGTTGTAATTACAACAACTATTGGTGGAAGGTACAAGAGTGGACTGTTGGAACATGGGACAACCAGAATCAACCACAGCAGGCATACAGTACACGCTAATATGGTGCCAAATTGCAGAATGATCTTCAAATAAACGCTCTACAATCCTCAACCAGGCTATTAGACTGAGAGATAGTTAACTAACACCATTATAACAACTCTCACCTCTCACTCAACTCTCACACCAATTTTCCTCATCTAAAAAAAAATTCCATATATATGTTCTGTTTTTATTATAAATATTAAATGCTATGTACTATACAGATTCTATAATAGCCTTTGTCTTCATTCAGTAGTCCTCGAAATGTGTATATCACTTGATGAATGTATGAATGTATTGGACGATGTGTATGTTTACCTCTCGTTCAGTATTAAGTGCTTATACCAAACATGTAAACAATTTAACTGAATTTACTGAATTCTTGTAAGTTATGCCCATAAAGCGTTGTGTATTAGCGGCTGTATTAAATTCACAGACTCTGTAACAATCAGTTACAGCACTGTAGCGTGTAATTCACAGACTCTGTAACAATCAGTTACAGCACTGTAGCGTGTAATTCACAGACTCTGTAACAATCAGTTACAGCACTGTAGCGTGTAATTCACAGACTCTGTAACAATCAGTTACAGCACTGTAGCGTGTAATTCTGTGTATTTCTCAAGCCAAAGGTTTTTTTATTATTATTATTTAAATAAGAATTATAAGCGCTGTCATTTAACACGAAGTAATTAGAACACCGGCAGGAAATTAGAACACCGGTAAGTAATTAGAACACCGGCAAGTAATTAGAACACCGGCAAGTAATTAGAACACCGGCAAGTAAGTAATTAGAACACCGGCAAGTAATTAGAACACCGGCAAGTAATTAGAACACCGGCAGGAAATTAGAACACCGGCAAGTAATTAGAACACCGGTAAGTAATTAGAACACCGGTAAGTAATTAGAACACCGGCAAGTAATTAGAACACCGGCAAGTAATTAGAACACCGGCAAGTAATTAGAACACCGGCAAGTAATTAGAACACCGGTAATTAGAACACCGGCAAGTAATTAGAACACTGGCAAGTAATTAGAACACTGGCAAGTAATTAGAACACCGGCAAGTAATTAGAACACCGGCAAGTAATTAGAACACCGGTAAGTAATTAGAACACCTGCAAGTAATTAGAACACCGGCAAGTAATTAGAACACCGGCAAGTAATAATACAACAATAATTAGAACACTACCAAGTAATCAGAGCACCATCGAGTAATTAGAACATGACCAAGTAATTAGGCCACCACTAAGTAACTAAAGCAAAAAGTAAGACCACCAACTAGAACACCAGGGGTTCTGAACACCAGGTGTTCTGAACACCAGGTGTTCTGAACACTCGCAGTTATCCTGGAACACCACCATGTGTGCCGGAACACCACCATGTGTGCCGGAACACCACCAGGTGTGTCGGAACACCACCAGGTGTGCCGGAACACCACCAGGTGTGCCGGAACACCACCAGGCGTGTCGGAACACCACCAGGCGTGTCGGAACACCACCAGGCGTGTCGGAACACCACCAGGTGTGTCGGAACACCACCATGTGTGTCGGAACACCACCAGGTGTGCCGGAACACCACCATGTGTGTCGGAACACCACCATGTGTGCCGGAACACCACCATGTGTGCCGGAACACCACCATGTGTGCCGGAACACCACCATGTGTGTCGGAACACCACCATGTGTGCCGGAACACCACCAGTGTGTACCGGAACACCACCAGGCGTGTCATCACCATGTGTGCCGGAACACCACCATGTGTGCCGGAACACCACCATGTGTGCCGGAACACCACCATGTGTGCCGGAACACCACCATGTGTGCCGGAACACCACCATGTGTGCCGGAACACCACCATGTGTGTCGGAACACCACCATGTGTGCCGGAACACTACTATATGTGTCGGAACACCACCATGTGTTGGAACACCACTATGTGTGTCGGAACACCACCAGGTGAGCCAGAACACCACTATATGTGTCGGAACACCACCATGTGTGCCGGAACACCACCATGTGTGCCGGAACACCACCATGTGTGCCGGAACACCACCATGTGTGCCGGAACACCACCATGTGTGCCGGAACACCACCAGGTGTGCCGGAACACCACCAGGTGTGCCGGAACACCACCAGGTGTGCCGGAACACCACCAGGCGTGTCGGAACACCACCATGTGTGCCGGAACACCACCATGTGTGCCGGAACACCACCATGTGTGCCGGAACACCACCATGTGTGCCGGAACACCACCATGTGTTGGAACACCACCATGTGTGCCGGAACACCACCATGTGTGCCGGAACACCACCATGTGTGCCGGAACACCACCATGTGTGTCGGAACACCACCATGTGTGCCGGAACACCACCATGTGTGCCGGAACACCACCATGTGTGTCGGAACACCACTATGTGTGCCGGAACACCACCATGTGTGTCGGAACACCACCATGTGTGTCGGAACACCACCATGTGTGCCGGAACACCACCATGTGTGCCGGAACACCACTATGTGTGTCGGAACACCACCAGGCGTGTCGGAACACCACCATGTGTGTGTCGGAACACCACCATGTGTGTGTCGGAACACCACCATGTGTTGGAACACCACCATGTGTTGGAACACCACCATGTGTGCCGGAACACCACTATGTGTGTCGGAACACCACCATGTGTGTCGGAACACCACCAGGCGTGTCGGAACACCACCAGGTGTGTCGGAACATGTGTGTCCGGAACACCACCATGTGTGTCGGAACACCACCAGGTGTCGGAACACCACCAGGGTGTCGGAACACCACCATGTGTGCCGGAACACCACCATGTGTGCCGGAACACCACCATGTGTGTCGGAACACCACTATATGTGCCGGAACACCACCATGTGTGCCGGAACACCACCATGTGTGCCGGAACACCACCATGTGTGCCGGAACACCACCATGTGTGCCGGAACACCACCATGTGTGCCGGAACACCACCATGTGTTGGAACACCACCATGTGTTGGAACACCACCATGTGTTGGAACACCACCATGTGTGTCGGAACACCACTATGTGTGCCGGAACACCACCAACACCACCATGTGTTGGAACACCACCATGTGTTGGAACACCACCATGTGTTGGAACACCACCATGTGTTGGAACACCACCATGTGTTGGAACACCACTATGTGTGCCGGAACACCACCATGTGTGCCGGAACACCACCATGTGTTGGAACACCACCATGTGTTGGAACACCACTATGTGTGCCGGAACACCATGTGTGCCGGAACACCATGTGTGCCGGAACACCACTATGTGTGCCGGAACACCACCAGGTGTGCCGGAACACCACCATGTGTGTCGGAACACACCACACCACCATGTGTGTCGGAACACCACCATGTGTGTCGGAACACCACCATGTCGTGCCGGAACACCACCATGTGTGTCGGAACACCACCAACACCACCATGTGTGTCCACCATGTGAACACCACCATGTGTGTCGGAACACACCATGTGTGTCGGAACACCACCATGTGTGCCGGACCACCACCAGGTGTGTCGGAACACCACCAGGTGTGTCGGAACACCACCAGGTGTGTCGGAACACCACCAGGTGTGTCGGAACACCACCAGGTGTGTGTCGGAACACCACGTGTCGGAACACCACCAGGTGTGTCGGAACACCACCATGTGTGTGTCGGAACACCACCAGGTGTGCCGGAACACCACCATGTGTGTGTCGGAACACCACCATGTGTGTGTCGGAACACCACCATGTGTGTGTCGGAACACCACCATGTGTGTGCCGGAACACCACCAGGTGTGTGTCGGAACACCACGGAACACCAGGCGTGTCGGAACACCACCAGGTGTGTCGGAACACCACCATGTGTGTGTCGGAACACCACCAGGTGTGTCGGAACACCACCAGGTGTGTCGGAACACCACCAGGTGTGTCGGAACACCACCAGGTGTGTGTCGGAACACCACCAGGTGTGTCGGAACACCACCATGTGTGTGTCGGAACACCACCAGGTGTGCCGGAACACCACCATGTGTGTGTCGGAACACCACCATGTGTGTGTCGGAACACCACCATGTGTGTGTCGGAACACCACCATGTGTGTGCCGGAACACCACCAGGTGTGTGTCGGAACACCACCAGGCGTGTCGGAACACCACCATGTGTGTGTCGGAACACCACCATGTGTGTGTCGGAACACGACCATGTGTGTGTCGGAACACCACCAGGTGTGCCGGAACACCACCAGGTGTGTCGGAACACCACCAGGTGTGTCGGAACACCACCATGTGTGTCGGAACACCACCAGGTGTGTCGGAACACCACCAGGTGCCGGAACACCACCAGGTGTCGGAACACCACCAGGTGTGTCGGAACACCACCATGTGTGTGTGTGTCGGAACACCACCATGTGTGTGTCGGAACACCACCATGTGTGTGTCGGAACACGACCATGTGTGTGTCGGAACACCACCAGGTGTGCCGGAACACCACCAGGCGTGTCGGAACACCACCAGGTGTGTCGGAACACCACCAGGTGTGTCGGAACACCACCAGGTGTGTCGGAACACCACCAGGTGTGTCGGAACACCACCAGGTGTGTCGGAACACCACCAGGTGTGTCGGAACACCACCATGTGTGTCGGAACACCACCAGGTGTGCCGGAACACCAGCATGTGTGTCGGAACACCACCAGGCGTGCCAGACACCACCAGGCGTGTCGGAACACCACCAGGTGTGTCGGAACACCACCAGGCGTGTCGGAACACCACCAGGCGTGTCGGAACACCACCAGGCGTGTCGGAACACCACCAGGTGTGTCGGAACACCACCAGGCGTGCCAGACCACCAGGCGTGTCGGAACACCACCAGGTGTGCCAGACCACCAGGTGTGCCGGAACACCACCAGGTGTGTCGGAACACCACCAGGTGTGTCGGAACACCACCAGGTGTGCCAGACCACCAGGCGTGTCGGAACACCACGGACCAGGACTCGTCAACTATTTACACTACCACTTACGAAACCTGTACATCTATCCTCAGCCATGGCGGCTTTGTTTACACTTATCCAATAGTTTTATCTGCGAAGAACAACGAGGCTGTCTTCCGAGCGCGTCGACTGAATAATAAATACAGATTATGCCGTCATGTTCGAGGGAAGATGTACAGGTTTCGTAAGTAGGCCATTAAATGCTGGGTGACTCGTGGCCCTTATGAGTGTAACGGTGCACACCAGTGTGGTGGAGGACACAAGGCCAGGCTGGAGGTGGAGCAGCCTACCTGTTGGTCACACAGGACCTCTCAACTATTGCTTCTCGCAATGGGCACATGTCACTTTCCTTTTTTTTGACTTCAGTGTAGATAAGGGGTTCTCGTTCTCCTGTTGGTGTGGGGGAGATAAGGGGTTCTCTCAGTGTATACTGATAAGGGGTGTTGTGTTCCTGTAAGTATAGAGAGACAGGCGGGGGTCTCTCTCTCTCTCTCACACTCTGTCTGTCTGTCTGTCTGTCTGTCTGTCTGTCTGTCTGTCTGTCTGTCTGTCTGTCTGTCTGTCTGTCTCTCTCTCTCTCTCTCTCTCTCTCTCTCTCTCTCTCTCTCTCTCTCTCTCTCTCTCTCTCTCTCTCTCTCTCTCTCACTGTAGAGAGATTAGGCGCCTTATTTTCCTACCAGTGTAGAGAGGTAATGGGTGTCGTTGTCCATATCCAACACCCTCCCCCATCACCACCACCATCACCACCACCATCCCCAGAACCACCACCACCACCACCAGAACAACCACCACCACCAGAACAACCACCACCACCACCAGAACAACCACCACCACCACCACCACCACCATCACCAGAACAACCACCACCACCATCACAACCACCAGAACAACCACCAGAACAACAACCACAACCACCACCACCACCAGAACAACCACCACCACCCAGAACAACCACCACCACCACCAGAACAACCACCACCACCACCACCACCACCACCATCACCAGAACAACCACCACCACCAGCACCACCACCAGAACAACCACCACCATCACCAGAACAACCACCACCACCACCACCACCACCACCACAACCACCACCACCACCACCACCAGAACAACCACCACCACCACCACCACCACCAGAACAACCACCACCACCACCACCACCAGAACAACCACCACCACCACCAGAACAACCACCACCAGAACAACCACCACCAGAACAACCACCACCACCAGAACAACCACCACCACCACCAGAACAACCACCACCACCACCACCACCTCCACCACCACCACCATCACCAGAACAACCACCACCAGAACAACCACCACCACCACCCAGAACAACCACCACCACCACCACCACCACCACCATCACCAGAACAACCACCACCACCATCACCACCACCAGAACAACCACCACCATCACCAGAACAACCACCACCACCACCAGAACAACCACCACCACCACCACCACCAGAACAACCACCACCACCACCACCACCACCACCACCACCACCAGAACAACCACCACCACCACCACCACCAGAACAACCACCACCACCACCAGAACAACCACCACCACCACCAGAACAACCACCACCACCACCACCACCACCAGAACAACCACCACCACCACCACCACCACCACCACCAGAACCACCACCACCAGAACAACCACCGCCACCACCACCACCACCACCAGAACAACCACCACCACCACAACCACCACCACCACCACCACCACCACCACCAACAACAACCACCACCAGAACAACCACCGCCACCACCAGAACAACAACCACCACCACCACCAGAACAACCACCACCACCACCAGAACAACCACCACCACCACCACCAGAACAACCACCACCACCACCACCACCACCAGAACAACCACCACCACCACCACCACCACCAGAACAACCACCACCACCACCACCACCAGAACAACCACCACCACCACCACCAGAACAACCACCACCACCACCAGAACCACCACCACCACCACCACCACCACCAGAACAACCACCACCACCACCACCAGAACAACCACCACCACCACAACCACCACCAGAACAACCACCACCACCACCACCAGAACAACCACCACCACCACCACCAGAACAACCACCACCACCACCACCAGAACAACCACCACCACCACCACCACCACTACCACCCCCGGAACAACCACCACCACCACCACCACCACCAGAACAACCACCACCACCACCACCAGAACAACCACCACCCCCTCCACCCCCAAAACAACCACCACCACCACCACCACCACCACCACCAGAACAACCACCACCACCACCACCACCACCACCACCAGAACAACCACCACCACCACCACCACCACCACCACCACCACCAGAACAACCACCACCACCACCACCAGAACAACCACCACCCCCTCCACCCCCAAAACAACAACCACCACCCAACGTGTATCACCACAATTTCTTCAACGTAATTACTGAAAAGAATAATAAAAGGTTTTCCACAAATTAACATGTATGTATTGTTCATGTTGAAGTTGGTTGTTGTGGAAGAGGCAGCGGGTGAGAGGTAACTAATTAGCAGGAGCTGTAGCCCACCTGTACACGCCACCCCTCTCCCCACCCCAGCACCCTCACACTACAACCTGTTTGTCCAGAGGTCACGTCACCAGGAAGGTCAGGTCACCCGGGAGGTCACGTCACCAGGGAGGTCACGTCACCAGGGAGGTCACGTCACCCGGGAGGTCACGTCACCAGGGAGGTCAGGTCACCAGAGAGGTCAGGTGTGGGAAGTCAGATCAGGTTAGGTCAGGAGGCTGGTCAGGTCAGGAGGCGGGTCAGGTCAGGAGGCAGGTCAGGAGGCGGGTCAGGTCAGGAGGCGGGTCAGGTCAGGAGGCAGGTCAGGTCAGGAGGCGGGTCAGGTCAGGAGGCAGGTCAGGTCAGGATTCAGGTCAGGTCAGGAGGCAGGTCAGGTCAGGAGGCAGGTCAGGTCAGGAGGCAAGTCATGTCAGGAGGCAAGTCATGTCAGGAGGCAGGACAAGTCAGGAGGCAGGTCAGGTCAGGAGGCAGGTCAGGTCAAGAGGCGGTTCAGGTCAGGAGGCTGGTCAGGTCAGGAGGCAGGTCAGGTCAGGTGGGTCAGGACAGGAGGCAGGTCAGGTCAGGAGGCGGGTCAGGCCAGGAGGCAGGTCAGGTCAGGTGGGTCAGGACAGGAGGCAGGTCAGGTCAGGAGGCAGGTCAGGTCAGGAGGCAGGTCAGGTCAGGAGGCGGGTCAGGTCAGGAGGCAGGTCAGGACAGGAGGCAGGTCAGGTCAGGAGGCAGGTCAGATCAGGAGGCGGGTCAGGTCAGGAGGCGGGTCAGGACAGGAGGCAGGTCAGGTCAGGAGGCGGGTTAGGTCAGGAGGCAGGTCAGGAGGCTGGTCAGGTCAGGAGGCGGGTCAGGTCAGGAGGTAGGTCAGGAGGCGGGTCAGGTCAGGAGGCGGGTCAGGTCAGGAGGCAGGTAAGGAGGCAGGTTAGGTCAGGAGGCAGGTCAGGTCAGGAGGCAGGTCAGGTCAGGTGGGTCAGGACAGGAGGCAGGTCAGGACAGGAGGCAGATAGGTCAGGAGGCAGGTCAGGTCAGGAGGCAACTAGGTCAGGTCAGGAGGCAGGTCAGATCAGGAGGCAGGTCAGGACAGGAGGCAGGTCAGGTCAGGAGGCAGGATAGGTCAGGAGGCAGGACAGGTCAGGAGGCAGGTCATGTCAGGAGACAGGTCAGGTCAGGAGGCAGGTCAGGTCAGGAGGCAGGTCAGGTCAGGAGGCAGGTCAGGTCAGGAGGCAGGTCAGGTCAAGAGGCGGTTCAGGTCAGGAGGCGGGTCAGGTCAGGAGGCAGGTCAGGTCAGGAGGCAGGTCAGGTCAGGAGGCAGGTCAGGTCAGGAGGCGGGTCAGGTCACGAGGCGGGTCAGGTCAGGAGGCAGGTAAGGTCAGGAGGAAGGTCAGGTCAGGAGGCAGGTCAGGACATGAGGCAAGTCAGGACAGGAGGCAGGTCAGGTCAGGAGGCAGGTCAGGTCAGGAGGCAGGTCAGGTCAGGAGGCGGGTCAGGTCAGGAGGCAGGTCAGGTCAGGAGGCGGGTCAGGTCAGGAGGCGGGTCAGGTCAGGAGGCAGGTCAGGAGTCGGGTCAGGTCAGGAGGCAGGTCAGGACATGAGGCAAGTCAGGACAGGAGGCGGGTCAGGTCAGGAGGCGGGTCAGGTCAGGAGGCGGGTCAGGTCAGGAGGCAGGTCAGGTCAGGAGGCAGGTCAGGTCAGGAGGCAGGTCAGGACAGGAGGTGGGTCAGGTCAGGAGGCAGGTCAGGTCAGGAGGCAGGTCAGGACAGGAGGTGGGTCAGGTCAGGAGGCAGGTCAGATCAGGAGGTGGGTCAGGTCATTAGGCAGGTCAGGTCAGGAGTCGGGTTAGGTCAGGAGGCGGGTCAGGTTAGGAGGCGGGTCAGGTCAGGAGGTGGGTCAGGTCAGGAGGCGGGTCAGGTCAGGTGGCGGGTCAGGTCAGGAGGCGGGTCAGGTCAGGAGGCAGGTCAGGAGGCAGGTCAGGTCAGGAGGCGGGTCAGGTCAGGAGGCAGGTCAGGTCAGGAGGAGGGTCAGGTCAGGAGGCAGGTCAGGTCAGGAGGCAGGTCAGGTCAGGAGGCGGGTCAGGTCAGGAGGCGGGTCAGGTCAGGAGGCGGGTCAGGTCAGGAGGCAGGTCAGGTCAGGAGGCAGGTCAGGTCAGGAGGCGGGTCAGGTCAGGAGGCAGGTCAGGTCAGGAGGCGGGTCAGGTCAGGAGGCAGGTCAGGTCAGGAGGCAGGTCAGGTCAGGAGGCAGGTCAGGTCAGGAGGCAGGTCAGGTCAGGAGGCAGGTCAGGTCAGGAGGCAGGTCAGGTCACTACCGGTGAGACTCGAAGCTTTGAACGTCGGTTGAGCGAAATAGCGTAATGGACCATTGTGATTATAATGTTCATGGCAATACCTGCCTTGATAACAGTCTGCAAGCAACACCTACCTTGATGACAGTCTGCAAGCAACACCTACCTTGATGACAGTCTGCAAGCAACACCTACCTTGATGACAGTCTGCAAGCAACACCTGCCTTGATGACAGTCTGCAAGCAACACCTACCTTGATGACAGTCTGCAAGCAACACCTGCCTTGATGACAGTCTGCAAGCAACACCTACCTTGATGACAGTCTGCAAGCAACACCTACCTTGATGACAGTCTGCAAGCAACACCTACCTTGATGACAGTCTGCAAGCAACACCTGCCTTGATGACAGTCTGCAAGCAACACCTACCTTGATGACAGTCTGCAAGCAACACCTACCTTGATGACAGTCTGCAAGCAACACCTGCCATGATGACAGTCTGCAAGCAACACTTGCCTTGATGACAGTCTGCAAGCAACACCTGCATTGATGACAGTCTGCAAGCAACACCTACCTTGATGACAGTCTGCAAGCAACACCTACCTTGATGACAGTCTGCAAGCAACACCTGCCATGATGACAGTCTGCAAGCAACACCTACCTTGATGACAGTCTAAAAGCAACACCTGCCATGATGACAGTCTAAAAGCAACACCTGCATTGATGACAGTCTGCAAGCAACACCTGCCATGATGACAGTCTGCAAGCAACACCTGCATTGATGACAGTCTGCAAGCAACACCTGCACTGATGACAGTCTGCAAGCAACACCTACCTTGATGACAGTCTGCAAGCAACACCTGCCTTGATGACAGTCTGCAGGCAACACCTGCCTTGATGACAGTCTGCAAGCAACACCTGCCTTGATGACAGTCTGCAAGCAACACCTGCCTTGATGACAGTCTGCAAGCAACACCTGCCTTGATGACAGTCTGCAAGCAACACCTGCCTTGATGACAGTCTGCAAGCAACACCTACCTTGATGATAGTCTGCAAGCAACACCTGCCTGGATGACAGTCTGCAAGCAACACCTGCCTTGATGACAGTCTGCAAGCAACAACTATCAACATTACAGTCTGCAGGCAACAACTATCAACATTACAGTCTACAGGCAACAACTACCGTCATGACAGTCTGCAGGCAACAACTACCATCATTACAGTCTGCAGGCAACAACTATCAACATTACAGTCTGCAGGCAACAACTATCAACATTACAGTCTGCAGGCAACAACTACCATCATTACAGTCTGCAGGCAACAACTACCGTCATTACAGTCTGCAGGCAACAACTACCGTCATTACAGTCTGCAGGCAACAACTACCGTCATGACAGTCTGCAGGCAACAACTACCGTCATGACAGTCTGCAGGCAACAACTATCAACATTACAGTCTGCAGGCAACAACTACCATCATTACAGTCTGCAGGCAACAACTACCGTCATGACAGTCTGCAGGCAACAACTATCAACATTACAGTCTGCAGGCAACAACTACCGTCATTACAGTCTGCAGGCAACAACTATCAACATTACAGTCTGCAGGCAACAACTACCGTCATTACAGTCTGCAGGCAACAACTACCGTCATTACAGTCTGCAGGCAACAACTACCTTGATGGCAGTCTGCAAGCAACACCTGCCTTGATGACAGTCTGCAAGCAACACCTACCTTGATGACAGTCTGCAAGCAACACCTGCCTTGATGACAGTCTGCAAGCAACACCTACCTTGATGACAGTCTGCAAGCAACACCTACCTTGATGACAGTCTGCAGGCAACAACTACCTTGATGGCAGTCTGCAAGCAACACCTGCCTTGATGACAGTCTGCAAGCAACACCTGCCTTGATGACAGTCTGCAAGCAACACCTACCATGATGATAGTCTGCAAGCAACACCTGCCATGATGACAGTCTGCAAGCAACACCTACCTTGATGACAGTCTAAAAGCAACACCTGCCTTGATGACAGTCTGCAAGCAACACCTGCATTGATGACAGTCTGCAAGCAACACCTGCCATGATGACAGTCTGCAAGCAACACTTGCCTTGATGACAGTCTGCAAGCAACACCTGCATTGATGACAGTCTGCAAGCAACACCTACCTTGATGACAGTCTGCAAGCAACACCTGCCTTGATGACAGTCTGCAAGCAACACCTGCCTTGATGACAGTCTGCAAGCAACACCTGCCTTGATGACAGTCTGCAAGCAACACCTGCCTTGATGACAGTCTGCAAGCAACACCTGCCTTGATGACAGTCTGCAAGCAACACCTGCCTTGATGACAGTCTGCAAGCAACACCTACCTTGATGATAGTCTGCAAGCAACACCTGCCTGGATGACAGTCTGCAAGCAACACCTGCCTTGATGACAGTCTGCAAGCAACAACTATCAACATTACAGTCTGCAGGCAACAACTATCAACATTACAGTCTGCAGGCAACAACTACCGTCATGACAGTCTGCAGGCAACAACTACCATCATTACAGTCTGCAGGCAACAACTATCAACATTACAGTCTGCAGGCAACAACTATCAACATTACAGTCTGCAGGCAACAACTACCATCATTACAGTCTGCAGGCAACAACTACCATCATTACAGTCTGCAGGCAACAACTACCGTCATTACAGTCTGCAGGCAACAACTACCGTCATGACAGTCTGCAGGCAACAACTACCGTCATGACAGTCTGCAGGCAACAACTACCAACATTACAGTCTGCAGGCAACAACTACCATCATTACAGTCTGCAGGCAACAACTACCGTCATGACAGTCTGCAGGCAACAACTATCAACATTACAGTCTGCAGGCAACAACTACCGTCATTACAGTCTGCAGGCAACAACTATCAACATTACAGTCTGCAGGCTACAACTATCAACATTACAGTCTGCAGGCAACAACTACCGTCATTACAGTCTGCAGGCAACAACTACCGTCATGACAGTCTGCAGGCAACAACTACCAACATTACAGTCTGCAGGCAACAACTACCATCATTACAGTCTGCAGGCAACAACTACCATCATTACAGTCTGCAGGCAACAACTACCGTCATTACAGTCTGCAGGCAACAACTACCATCATTACAGTCTGCAGGCAACAACTACCTTGATGACAGTCTGCAGGCAACAACTACCATCATTACAGTCTGCAGGCAACAACTACCATCATTACAGTCTGCAGGCAACAACTACCATCATTACAGTCTGCAGGCAACAACTACCATCATTACAGTCTGCAGGCAACAACTACCATCATTACAGTCTGCAGGCAACAACTACCATCATTACAGTCTGCAGGCAACAACTACCATCATTACAGTCTGCAGGCAACAACTACCGTCATTACAGTCTGCAGGCAACCACTATCAACATTACAGTCTGCAGGCAACAACTACCTGGACTGGGCAGGTCCCGTCAACACCTTGACTAATGACTCACCTGTCTAAAGCGTGAACAAGAATGTTACCTGTGGGAGCGAGAGTAACCCGCCACCCAGAGAGTACACAACTCTCTAACAACGTTATTTTGACGCAGATGCATCACTGTAGCTACGTTAAATACCGTAAAGAGACGTGTTGATGACGTTGCGTGCACGCTGCAGGCAGCTGTATGGTGTTCAGGGGGTAGAGAGGATGCTGAGGTCAGCCTCCCTCATCTCAGTGTCGCCCTCAGCCTCCCACTGTGTGACTAAACTCATCCTCTCAGCTAATACGTCGTGTTCTTTACGTTAGAGTAAACCAACGTTAGATATACATCCTATTGTTGAAAGTATATCGACTCATACATACGTATACGTATTCTATACATCGGACTTGTGTGTGTGTGTATATCCTTATATACACACAACTCTATTTCCCCTGGTAACGTATTTATGGCTGTATTTACTAATGATAAACGTTTGAATTAAAATGGTGTCTTGGTTTAGGAGGGCGGGAAGTGTGGTTATATATACATATATGTGGCACGGACACATGGCTCGCACATGTGGCTGTCACACCAGTTAATCGTTTTGTAAATATCGTGAGGTTATATCTGTCCTGGTCTAACCTTCAATAGCGGCTGGCAGCGAGCCATGCTATTTGTATGCATATATATATATATATATATATATATATATATATATATATATATATATATATATATATATATATATATATATATATATATATATATATATATATAATAACCTATATATATATATATATATATATATATATATATATTTTTAAAAGAAAACATATTATGGAATATAATATATTATGCATATATTATAGAAAAGAAAAACAAATTAGCATAACACCATCAGTCATTGAATGAAATGATTTTTTAAGTGATTTTGTGGGGAAAAACATGATTTTGTGGAGGGAAATACAATATATATAATATATATATTGTGGTGGGAGGTGAGCCAGACAGCCGGTCTGTCCTCGGGAAAATGGGGGAAAAATATGTAGTGAAGTTTGCTAACATTTAACTGCGTTTCTTACTGGTTATAGGAGGTCAGTAACGTTACACCACGGACGGTCAGTAACGTAACACCACGGGCAGTCAGTAACGTAACACCACGGGCGGTCAGTAACGTAACACCACGGGCGGTCAGTAACGTAACACCACGGGCAGTCAGTAACGTAACACCACGGGCGGTCAGTAACGTTACAGCACGGACGGTCAGTAACGTTACAGCACGGACGGTCAGTAACGTAACACCACGGACGGTCAGTAACGTTACACCACGGACGGTCAGTAACGTAACACCACGGGCGGTCAGTAACGTAACACCACGGGCGGTCAGTAACGTAACACCACGGGCGGTCAGTAACGTAACACCACGGGCGGTCAGTAACGTAACACCACGGGCGGTCAGTAACGTAACACCACGGGCGGTCAGTAACGTAACAACACGGACGGTCAGTAACGTTACACCACGGACAGTCAGTAACGTTACAACACGGACGGTCAGTAACGTTACAACACGGACGGTCAGTAACGTAACACCACGGACGGTCAGTAACGTTACAGCACGGACGGTCAGTAACGTTACAGCACGGACGGTCAGTAACGTTACACCACGGACGGTCAGTAACGTTACAGCACGGACGGTCAGTAACGTAACACCACGGGCAGTCAGTAACGTAACACCACGGGCGGTCAGTAACGTTACAGCACGGACGGTCAGTAACGTTACACCACGGACGGTCAGTAATGTTACACCACGGACGGTCAGTAACGTTACAACACGGACTGTCAGTAACGTTACACCACGGACGGTCAGTAATGTTACACCACGGACGGTCAGTAATGTTACAACACGGACGGTCAGTAACGTTACAGCACGGACGGTCAGTAACGTTACAACACGGACGGTCAGTAACGTTACACCACGGACGGTCAGTAACGTTACAACACGGACGGTCAGTAACGTTACACCACGGACGGTCAGTAACGTTACAACACGGACGGTCAGTAACGTAACACCACGGACGGTCAGTAACGTTACAACACGGACGGTCAGTAACGTAACACCACGGACGGTCAGTAACGTTACACCACGGACGGTCAGTAACGTAACACCACGGACGGTCAGTAACGTTACAACACGGACGGTCAGTAACGTAACACCACGGGCGGTCAGTAATGTAACACCACGGACGGTCAGTAACGTAACACCACGGACGGTCAGTAACGTAACACCACGGACAGTCAGTAACGTAACACCACGGACGGTCAGTAACGTAACACCACGGACAGTCAGTAACGTAACACCACGGACGGTCAGTAACGTAACACCACCAACACTCACGAAAGTATTAAACATAGAGGTGTTTCTTTACATAATGATTATTGAATGGTCAAGGCTTAAGAATCAAACCCAGAAACTGGTATTCTATAGATCTGCTGATGTAGACCTGACTAAATGTAAACTCTGTCAGCAGAACTATGCGCATACTTTGCGTCATTATATAATGGAATGTGAACAAAATCGCGGAATTCAGAGATAACACCATCAATGGTGTCCAAGAACTGTGTAAGTTCTTTATGTATAAAGATGTGCTGCCAGGAATCTTAGCGAAGTATCCAATATGTGCTTACTGTAGGTGCAGCCTGCACATGACTGCTGTCGCCCAGTTGGGTGGGTGTGGAGCACATGACTGTAAAGCTGCCGCCCAGTTGGGTGGGTATGGAGCACGTGACTGTAAAGCTGTCGCCCAGTTGGGTGGGTGTGGAGCACATGACTGTAAAGCTGCCGCCCAGTTGGGTGGGTGTGGAGCACATGACTGTAAAGCTGCCGCCCAGTTGGGTGGGTGTGGAGCACATGACTGTAAAGCTGCCGCCCAGTTGGGTGGGTGTGGAGCACATGACTGTAAAGCTGCCGCCCAGTTGGGTGGGTGTGCAGCACATGACTGTAAAGCTGCCGCCCAGTTGGGTGGGTGTGGAGCACGTGACTGTAAAGCTGCCGCCCAGTTGGGTGGGTGTGGAGCACGTGACTGTAAAGCTGCCGCCCAGTTCGGTGGGTGTGGAGCACGTGACTGTAAAGCTGCCGCCCAGTTGGGTGGGTGTGGAGCACGTGACTGTAAAGCTGCCGCCCAGTTGGGTGGGTGTGGAGCACATGACTGTAAAGCTGCCGCCCAGTTGGGTGGGTGTGGAGCACGTGACTGTAAAGCTGCCGCCCAGTTGGGTGGGTGTGCAGCACATGACTGTAAAGCGGCCGCCCAGTTGGGTGGGTGTGGAGCACATGACTATAAAGCTGCCGCCCAGTTGGGTGGGTGTGGAGCACATGACTGTAAAGCTGCCGCCCAGTTGGGTGGGTGTGGAGCACGTGACTGTAAAGCTGCCGCCCGGGTGGGTGGGTGTGGAGCACATGACAGTAAAGCTGCCGCCCAGTTGGGTGGGTGTGGAGCACGTGACTGTAAAGCTGCCGCCCAGTTGGGTGGGTGTGGAGCACATGACTGTAAAGCTGCCGCCCAGTTGGGTGGGTGTGGAGCACGTGACTGTAAAGCTGCCACCCAGTTGGGTGGGTGTGGAGCACATGATTGTAAAGCTGCCGCCCAGTTCGGTGGGTGTGGAGCACGTGACTGTAAAGCTGCCGCCCAGTTGGGTGGGTGTGGAGCACATGACTGTAAAGCTGCTGCCCAGTTGGGTGGGTGTGGAGCACATGACTGTAAAGCTGCCGCCCAGTTGGGTGGGTGTGGAGCACTTGACTGTAAAGCTGCTGCCCAGTTGGGTGGGTGTGGAGCACATGACTGTAAAGCTGCCGCCCAGTTGGGTGGGTGTGGAGCACTTGACTGTAAAGCTGCCGCCCAGTTGGGTGGGTGTGGAGCACATGACTGTAAAGCTACCGCCCAGTTGGGTGGGTGTGGAGCACATGACAGTATAGCTGCCGCCCAGTTGGGTGGGTGTGGAGCACATGACTGTAAAGCTGCCACCCAGTTGGGTGGGTGTGGAGCACTTGACTGTAAAGCTGCCGCCCAGTTCGGTGGGTGTGGAGCACGTGACTGTAAAGCTGCCGCCCAGTTGGGTGGGTGTGGAGCACGTGACTGTAAAGCTGCCACCCAGTTGGGTGGGTGTGGAGCACTTGACTGTAAAGCTGCCGCCCAGTTGGGTGGGTGTGGAGCACATGACTGTAAAGCTACCGCCCAGTTGGGTGGGTGTGGAGCACGTGACTGTAAAGCTGCCGCCCAGTTGGGTGGGTGTGGAGCACGTGACTGTAAAGCTGCCGCCCAGTTGGGTGGGTGTGGTAAAGCACGCCCAGTGACTGTAAAGCTGCCGCCCAGTTGGGTGGGTGTGGAGCACATGACTGTAAAGCTGCCGCCCAGTTGGGTGGGTGTGGAGCACATGACTGTAAAGCTGCCGCCCAGTTGGGTGGGTGTGGAGCACATGACTGTAAAGCTGCCGCCCAGTTGGGTGGGTGTGGAGCACATGACTGTAAAGCTGCCGCCCAGTTGGGTGGGTGTGGAGCACTTGACTGTAAAGCTGCCGCCCAGTTGGGTGGGTGTGGAGCACGTGACTGTAAAGCTGCCGCCCAGTTGGGTGGGTGTGGAGCACGTGACTGTAAAGCTGCCGCCCAGTTGGGTGGGTGTTGGAGCACGTGACTGTAAAGCTGCCGCCCAGTTGGGTGGGTGTGGAGCACGTGACTGTAAAGCTGCCGCCCAGTTGGGTGGGTGTGGAGCACATGACTGTAAAGCTGCCGCCCAGTTGGGTGGGTGTGGAGCACTTGACTGTAAAGCTGCCGCCCAGTTGGGTGGGTGTGTAGCACATGACTGTAAAGCTGCCGCCCAGTTGGGTGGGTGTGGAGCACATGACTGTAAAGCTGCCGTCCAGTGGGTGTGGAGCACATGACTGTAAAGCTGCCGCCCAGTTGGGTGGGTGTGGAGCACTTGACTGTAAAGCTGCCGCCCAGTTGGGTGGGTGTGGAGCACATGACTGTAAAGCTGCCGCCCAGTTGGGTGGGTGTGGAGCACATGACTGTAAAGCTGCCGCCCAGTTGGGTGGGTGTGGAGCACATGACTGTAAAGCTGCCGCCCAGTTGGGTGGGTGTGGAGCAAGACTAGTAACTGTGTGACTCACCATAGATGTAAAGTGCCTTGTATAGTGACTGTTGTGAGCCTCTTGTTGAACCACTTATGACACAAAACATTATCGATGTATATATATATATATATATATATATATATATATATATATATATATATATATATATATATATATATATATATTATATATATATATATATATATATATATATATATATATATATATATATATATATATATATATATATATGTATATATATATATATATATATATATATATATATATATATATATATATGTCGTACCTAGTAGCCAGAACTCACTTTTTGGCCTACTATACAAGGCCCGATTTGCCTAATAAGCCAAGTTTTCCTGAATTAATATATTTTTTCTAATTTTTTTCTTATGAAATGATAAAGCTACCCATTTCATTATGCATGAGGTCAATTTTTTTTTATTGGAGTTAAAATTAACGTAGATATATGACCGATCCTAACCAACCCTACCTAACCTAACCTAAACTATCTTTATAGCTTAGGTTTGGTTAGGTAGCCGAAAAAGTTAGGTTAGGTTAGGTTAGGTAGGTTAGGTAGTCGAAAAACAATTAATTCATGAAAACTTGACTTATTAGGCAAATCGGGCCTTGCATAGTAGGCTGAGAAGTGCGTTCTGGCTACTAGGTACGACATATATATATATATATATATATATATATATATATATATATATATATATATATATGTCGTACCTAGTAGCCAGAACTCACTTCTCAGCCTACTATGCAAGGCCCGATTTGCCTAATAAGCTAAGTTTTCATGAATTAATGTTTTTTCGTCTACCTAACCTACCTAACCTAACCTAACCTAGCTTTTTTTGGCTACCTAACCTAACCTTACCTATAAATATAGGTTAGGTTAGGTTAGGTAGGGTTGGTTAGGTTCGGTCATATATCTACGTTAATTTTAACTCCAAT
Organism: Procambarus clarkii; assembly: GCF_020424385.1. NCBI lineage: Eukaryota > Metazoa > Arthropoda > Malacostraca > Decapoda > Cambaridae > Procambarus > Procambarus clarkii. Next base: position 52,966 of record NW_025556500.1, on the reverse strand, counting down.
AAAAAAAAATTGACCTCATACATCGTGAAAAGGGTAGCTTTATCATTTCATAAGAAAATAATTATAGTAAATATATTAATTCAGGAAAACTTGGCTTATTAGGCAAATCGGGCCTTGCATAGTAGGCTGAGAAGTGTGTTCTGGCTACTAGGTACGACATATATATATATATATATATGTCGTACCTAGTAGCCAGAACTCACTTTTCAGCCTACAATGCAAGGCCCGATTTGCCTAATAAGCCAAGTTTTCATGAATTAATATATTTTCTCTAATTTTTTTCTTCTGAAATGATAAAGCAACCTATTTCATTATGTAAGAGGTCAATTTTTTTTTATTGGAGTTAAAATTAACGTAGATATATGACTGAACCTAACCAACCCTACCTAACCTAACCTAACCTATCTTTATAGGTTAGGTTAGGTTAGATAGCCGAAAAAGTTAGGTTAGGTTAGGTTAGGTAGGTAGGTAGTCGAAAAGCAATTAATTCATGAAAACTTGGCTTATTAGGCAAATCGGGCCTTGCATAGTAGGCTCAGAAGTGAGTTCTGGCTACTAGGTACGACATATATATATATATATATATATATATATATATATATATATATATATATATATATATATATATGTCGTACCTAGTAGCCAGAACTCACTTCTGAGCCTACTATGCAAGGCCCGATTTGCCTAATAAGCCAAGTTTTCATGAATTAATTGCTTTTCGACTACCTAACCTACCTAACCTAACCTAACCTAACTTTTTCGGCTAACTAACCTAACCTAACCTATAAAGATAGGTTAGGTTAGGTTAGGTAGGGTTGGTTAGGTTCGGTCATATATCTTCGTTAATTTTAACTCCAATAAAAAAATTGACCTCTTACATAATGAAATGGGTTGCTTTATCATTTCATAAGAAAAAAATTAGAGAAAATATATTAATTCATGAAAACTTGGCTTATTAGGCAAATCGGGCCTTGCATTGTAGGCTGAAAAGTGAATTCTGGCTACTAGGTACGACATATATATATATATATATATATATATATATATATATATATATATATATATATATATATATATATATATATATATATATATATATATATATATAGTTTTTGTTTCCCTTGCTTCTCGGTTAGGCTCTCAGCAGTGATCGGGGTAAGGGTTGAGAGAGGCTAGCCCGGAGCGTCTCTCCTCAAACAAATTCTGTGCCCAAATAATTCCACAGGACTGGAGGGTGGGGGAGGGGGACCGTTACGTTATGAGTTTGTGGATATTGAAGGAACGTTTCCCTGAGACGTTCCATCAACCAGGAATCTTTCTTTTAAATTTGAACTCCATAAAATCGTTGTGTACCTTCTCTAAGTCCACTGACTGAAACAAATGTCACGAAGCTCAATATTGGAAGATTATTGTGACCAGGAACTTGAACCCACGAGGGTGTTTTTGTCACTTTTTGCTATCTGGCAACTCCTGACCCACACGTGGTGATCAGCTGATCATGTAAACAACTCGTGTTTGTTGTTGACCCCGCTATCTGGCAACTCCTGACCCACACGTGGTGATCAGCTGATCATGTAAACAACTCGTGTTTGTTGTTGACCCGCTATCTGGCAACTCCTGACCCACACGTGGTGATCAGCTGATCATGTAAACAACTCGTGTTGTTGACCCGCTATCTGGCAACTCCTGACCCACACGTGGTGATCAGCTGATCATGTAAACAACTCGTGTTTGTTGTTGAGCCGCTATCTGGCAACTCCTGACCCACACGTGGTGATCAGCTGATCATGTAAACAACTCGTGTTTGTTGTTGAGCCGCTATCTGGCAACTCCTGACCCACACGTGGTGATCAGCTGATCATGTAAACAACTCGTGTTTGTTGTTGAGCCGCTATCTGGCAACTCCTGACCACCACGTGGTGATCAGCTGGTCATGTAAACAACTCGTGTTGTTGACCCGCTATCTGGCAACTCCTGACCCACACGTGGTGATCAGCTGATCATGTAAACAACTCGTGTTGTTGACCCGCTATCTGGCAACTCTTGACCAACACGTGGTGATCAGCTGATCATGTAAACAACTCGTGTTGTTGACCCGCTATCTGGCAACTCTTGACCAACACGTGGTGATCAGCTGATCATGTAAACAACTCGTGTTTAGTGTTGAGCAGCTATCTGGCAAATCAATTCATCACTTCGTAAAAAATTAAACTGTTTTACCTAACAAGAAACGTACGAACCCAAGCAACCCACCTTACCTACTGAGGCCGATTCATATTAAACGTTAATATTAAGGTGCTTTAATTGTTGTTAACACGTTGTATATTGAACGGTTTGGTTGATTCCGAAGCTGTGACTTCCCGCGACCCATAACACAGATGTGGGCACCTAGCTCCTGTCCCCCTCCTCTCTCTCTCCCTCCCTCCCTCACCCTAGTCTTCCCTCCCTGCTCTCACCCATCACCATAGTGCCCTCTCCTTCCCCATAACCCAACCTTCCTTCCTTCCCTTTGTCTTTCCTTCATCACATCTCATACTAGTGTCAGACCCCTTTCCTTCACATTGTGTCCCCTCGCCTCCCCTCATTTTCCTCTCCCGTGCCCTCACTCCCCTCTCCCGTGCCCTCACTCCCCTCTCCCGTCCCCTCACTCCTCTCTCCCGTCCCCTCTCCCGTCCCCTCACTCCCCTCTCCCGTCCCCTCACTCCCCTCTCCCGACCCCTCGCCTCCCTGGGGACGGACGCTTGGGCAGTGCTCGTTCCGGGCTGAAGATAACGTTTAAACTAATAAGAGTCACTTAGTGAGAACATGAGAGATGAGACCTGGAGGAGAGAGGACCTGGGAGAGTGTGTGTGAGAGGGCCTGGGTGAGTGTGAGAGAGAGGGGCCTGGGAGAGTGTGAGAGAGAGGGGCCTGGGAGAGTGTGAGAGAGAGAGGGCCTGGGAGAGTGTGTGTGAGAGGGAGAGTGCCTGGGAGAGTGTGTGTGAGAGAGGGCCTGGGAGAGTGTGTGTGTGAGAGGGCCTGGGAGAGTGTGTGAGAGAGGGCCTGGGAGAGTGTGAGAGAGGGCCTGGGAGAGTGTGAGAGAGGGCCAGGGAGAGTGTGAGAGAGGGCCTGGGAGAGTGTGAGAGAGGGCCTGGGAGAGTGTGAGAGAGGGCCAGGGAGAGTGTGAGAGAGGGCCTGGGAGAGTGTGAGAGAGGGCCAGGGAGAGTGTGAGAGAGGGCCTGGGAGAGTGTGAGAGAGGGCCTGGGAGAGTGTGAGAGAGGGCCTGGGAGGGTGTGTGCGTGAGAGGGCCTGGGAGAGTGTGTGAGAGAGGGCCTGGGAGAGTGTGTGTGAGAGGGCCGGGGAGAGTGTGTGTGAGAGGGCCTGGGAGAGTGTGTGTGAGAGGGCCTGGGAGAGTGTGTGTGAGAGGGCCTGGGAGAGTGTGTGTGAGAGGGCCTGGGAGAGTGTGTGTGAGAGGGCCTGGGAGAGTGTGTGTGAGAAGGCCTGGGAGAGTGTGTGTGAGAGGGCCTGGGAGAGTGTGTGTGAGAGGTCCTGGGAGAGTGTGTGTGAGAGGGCCTGGGAGAGTGTGTGTGAGAGGGCCTGGGAGAGTGTGAGAGAGAGGGCCAGGGAGAGTGTGTGTGAGAGGGCCTGGGAGAGTGTGTGAGAGAGGGCCTAGGAGAGTGTGAGAGAGAGAGGGCCTGGAAGAGTGTGTGAGAGGGCCTGGGTGAGTGTGAGAGAGAGGGCCTGGGAGAGTGTGAGAGAGAGAGGGCCTGGGAGAGTGTGAGAGAGAGAGGGCCTGGGAGATTGTGTGTGAGAGAGGGCCTGGGAGAGTGTGTGAGAGAGGGCCTGGGAGAGTGAGAGAGAGGGCCTGGGAGAGTGTGTGTGTGAGACGGCCTGGGAGAGTGTGTGTGAGAGAGGGCCTGGGAGAGTGTGTGTGAGAGGGCCTGGGAGAGTGTGAGAGAGGGCCTGGGAGAGTGTGTGTGTGAGAGGGCCTGGGAGAGTGTGAGAGAGAGGGCCTGGGAGAGTGTGTGTGTGAGAGGGCCTGGGAGAGTGTGAGAGAGAGGGCCTGGGTGAGTGTGTGTGTGAGAGGGCCTGGGAGAGTGTGAGAGAGAGGGCCTGGGAGAGTGTGTGTGAGAGGGCCTGGGAGAGTGTGTGTGAGAGAGGGCCTGGGAGAGTGTGTGTGAGAGAGGGCCTGGGAGAGTGGGAGAGAGAGAGGGCCTGGGAGAGTGTGAGAGAGAGGGCCTGGGAGAGTGTGTGTGAGAGGGCCTGGGAGAGTGTGAGAGAGGGCCTGGGAGAGTGTGTGTGTGTGTGAGACGGCCTGGGAGAGTGTGTGTGAGAGAGGGCCTGGGAGAGTGGGAGAGAGAGAGGGCCTGGGAGAGTGTGAGAGAGAGGGCCTGGGAGAGTGTGTGTGAGAGGGCCTGGGAGAGTGTGTGTGAGAGAGGGCCTGGGAGAGTGTGTGTGAGAGAGGGCCTGGGAGAGTGGGAGAGAGAGAGGGCCTGGGAGAGTGTGAGAGAGAGGGCCTGGGAAAGTGTGTGTGAGAGGGCCTGGGAGAGTGTGTGTGAGAGAGGGCCTGGGAGAGTGTGTGTGAGAGAGGGCCTGGGAGAGTGGGAGAGAGAGAGGGCCTGGGAGAGTGTGAGAGAGAGGGCCTGGGAGAGTGTGTGAGAGGGCCTGGGAGAGTGTGTGAGAGGGCCTGGGAGAGTGTGGGAGAGGGCCTGGAAGAGTGTGTGAGAGGGCCTGGGAGAGTGTGTGAGAGGGCCTGGGAGAGTGTGTGAGAGGGCCTGGGAGAGTGTGTGAGAGGGCCTGGGAGAGTGTGTGAGAGGGCCTGGGAGAGTGTGTGTGTGAGAGGGCCTGGGAGAGTGTGTGTGTGAGAGGGCCTGGGAGAGTGTGTGTTAGAGGGCCTGGGAGAGTGTGTGAGAGGGCCTGGGAGAGTGTGTGAGAGGGCCTGGGAGAGTGTGTGAGAGAGGGCCTGGGAGAGTATGTGTGTGAGAGGGCCTGGGAGAGTGTGTGTGAGAAGGCCTGGGAGAGTGTGAGAGAGGGCCTGGGAGAGTATGTGTGTGAGAGGGCCAGGGAGAGTGTGTGAGAGAGAGGGCCAGGGAGAGTGTGTGAGAGAGGGCCTGGGAGAGTGTGTGAGAGAGGGTCTGGGAGAGTGTGAGAGAGAGGGCCCGGGAGGAAATCCAGTGACAACTGGTGACAGGATCCAGTTAGGTCAGCCAATTGCTGGAAACCCACTTACCATTACCATACCAGGGATGCTGCTCTCTCTCTCTCTCTATCTCTCTCTCTCTCTCTCTCTCTCTCTCTCTCTCTCTCTCTCTCTCTCTCTCTCTCTCTCTCTCTCTCTCTCTCTCTCTCTCTCTCTCTCTCTCTCTCTCTCTCTCTCTCTCTCACAGCCTCAGATGAATACCCCAGTATCTCCTACCCTGACCTACCAATAATCAGGCATACACGTGTCCTCTTACGAAACCTGTACATCCTTTCTGAGTCATGACGGCCTTCAGAGTATACTCTGATACCCTGAGACGGGTGTTACCACCTGGCCACTGTGACGGGTGTTACCACCTGGCGACTGTGACGGGTGTTACCACCTGGCGACTGTGACGGGTGTTACCACCTGGCCCCTGTGACGGGTGTTACCACCTGGCCCCTGTGACGGGTGTTACCACCTGGCCACTGTGACGGGTGTTACCACCTGGCCACTGTGACGGGTGTTACCACCTGGCCACTGTGACGGGTGTTACCACCTGGCCACTGTGACGGGTGTTACCACCTGGCCACTGTGACGGGTGTTACCACCTGGCCACTGTGACGGGTGTTACCACCTGGCCACTGTGACGGGTGTTACCACCTGGCCACTGTGACGGGTGTTACCACTTGGAAGGAGGAAAGAAGATATAACGAGCGTAAAAATGGGAAGAGTTTGAGGCATAATAGGTGATAGAGAGAGAGAGAGGAGGTGGATGTAGAGGACTTGGGGAGAGTGAGGGAGAGTGAGGGAGAGTGTGTGGGAGGAGAAAGAGAGAGAGAGAGAGAGAGGATTTTGAGAGGGGGATTGTGAGGAGTAGTGACATCACTGGCTGTTGACGTCAACCGGCCCCTCGCCCACTCTCTCTCTCTCTCTCTCTCTCTCTCTCTCTCTCTCTCTCTCTCTCTCTCTCTCTCTCTCTCTCTCTCTCTCTCTCATGTCAGGTGCTGTGTCACATAACTGTCACATGCCAGGTGCTGTGTCACGTAACTGTCACATGTCAGGTGCTGTGTCACGTAACTGTCACATGTCAGGTGCTGTGTCACATAACTGTCACATGTCAGGTGCTGTGTCACGTAACTGTCACATGTCAGGTGCTGTGTCACATAACTGTCACGTGCCAGGTGCTGTGTTTTTCATAACTGTCACATGTCAGGTGCTGTGTCACATAACTGTCACATGTCAGGTGCTGTGTCACATAACTGTCACATGTCAGGTGCTGTGTCACATAACTGTCACATGTCAGGTGCTGTGTCACGTAACTGTCACATGTCAGGTGCTGTGTCACATAACTGTCACATGTCAGGTGCTGTGTCACGTAACTGTCACATGTCAGGTGCTGTGTCACATAACTGTCACATGCCAGGTGCTGTGTCACATAACTGTCACATGTCAGGTGCTGTGTCACATAACTGTCACATGCCAGGTGCTGTGTCACATAACTGTCACATGTCAGGTGCTGTGTCACATAACTGTCACATGCCAGGTGCTGTGTCACATAACTGTCACATGTCAGGTGCTGTGTCACATAACTGTCACATGTCAAGTACTGTGTCACGTAACTGTCACATGTCAAGTACTGTGTCACGTAACAGTCACATGTCAAGTACTGTGTCACGTAACTGTCACATGTCAGGTGCTGTGTCACATAACTGTCACAAGTCAGGTACAGTCAATATACTAAACTTGTTTTACACATATTAAGAGAGACGTTTAACTACCGTCAACTACTCCTCGAGTCATTCAAGTCCACTAACAACGGGAGAATAAATTTCACAGTGTAGAAGAAGTGACAGAGAGAAGAGAGAGTAGTCGACGATGTGTTCTCTCTCTTGTTCTCTCCCTCTCTCTTCTCCCTCTCTCCCTCTCTCTTCTCCCTCTCTCCCTCTCTCTTCTCCCTCTCTCCCTCTCTCTTCTCCCTCTCTCCCTCTCTCTCCCTCCCTCCCTCTCTCCCTCCCAGCCTCCGGCATCACCGGCCTCCAACAATGATCACCAACAAAAAGTATTGATCCACTTAATGGAAGTAAAAACTCTCAAGGGGCGTGCACTTGCCTACATATACTCGCTTAAAAAAGGCTTGCGCGGTCAAACCTCGGCTCCTGGCCCCCGCCCCCGCGCCTTTTACCGCCTGTGGCAGAGTGTAAGGACGGTCATTACCAGTGTTTGGTTAGGTGTATGTTTAAAAATTGCTTCTGTGGGACCTCTGTGGTACACCTGCTTCTGTGGGACCTTTGTGGTACACCTGCTTCTGTGGGACCTCTGTGGTACACCTGCTTCTGTGGAACCTCTGTGGTACACCTGCTTCTGTGGGACCTATGTGGTACACCTGCTTCTGTGGGACTTCTGTGGGACCTGTGTGGTACACCTGCTTCTGTGGGACCTCTGTGGTACACCTGCTTCTGTGGGACCTCTGTGGTACACCTGCTTCTGTGGGACCTGTGTGGTACACCTGCTTCTGTGGGACCTGTGTGGTACACCTGCTTCTGTGGGACCTGTGTGGTACTCCTGCTTCTGTGGGACCTCTGTGGTACACCTGCTTCTGTGGGACCTCTGTGGTACACCTGCTTCTGTGGGACCTCTGTGGTACACCTGCTTCTGTGGGACCTCTGTGGTACACCTGCTTCTGTGGGACCTTTGTGGTACACCTGCTTCTGTGGGACCTGTGTGGTACACCTGCTTCTGTGGGACCTCTGTGGTACACCTGCTTCTGTGGGACCTCTGTGGTACACCTGCTTCTGTGGGACCTCTGTGGTACACCTGCTTCTGTGGGACCTTTGTGGTACACCTGCTTCTGTGGGACCTTTGTGGTACACCTGCTTCTGTGGGACCTCTGTGGTACACCTGCTTCTGTGGGACCTCTGTGGGACCTCTGTGGTACACCTGCTTCTGTGGGACCTCTGTGGGACCTCTGTGGTACATCTGCTTCTGTGGGACCTCTGTGGTACACCTGCTTCTGTGCGACCTCTGTGGTACACCTGCTTCTGTGGGACCTGTGTGGTACACCTGCTTCTGTGGGACCTCTGTGGTACACCTGCTTCTGTGGGACCTCTGTGGTACACTTGCTTCTGTGCGACCTCTGTGGTACACCTGCTTCTGTGGGACCTCTGTGGTACACCTCCGTCTGTGCGACCTCTGTGATACACCTGCTCCTGTTGGACCTCTGTGATACACCTGCTTCTGTGGGACCTCTGTGGTACACCTGCTTCTGTGGGACCTCTTTGGTACACCTGCTTCTGTGGGACCTCTGTGGTACACCTGCTTCTGTGGGACCTCTCTGGGACCTCTGTGGTATACCTGCTTGTGGGACCTCTGTGGTACACCTGCTTCTGTGGGACCTGTGTGGTACACCTGCTTCTGTGGGACCTCTGTGGTACACCTGCTTCTGTGGGACCTCTGTGGTACACCTGCTTCTGTGGGACCTTTGTGGTACACCTGCTTCTGTGGGACCTCTGTGGTACACCTGCTTCTGTGGGACCTGTGTGGTACACCTGCTTCTGTGGGACCTCTGTAGTACACCTGCTTCTGTGGGACCTTTGTGGTACACCTGCTTCTGTGGGACCTATGTGGTACTCCTGCTTCTGTGGGACCTATGTGGTACCTCTGTGGTATACCTGCTTCTGTGGGACCTTTGTGGTACACCTGCTTCTGTGGGACCTCTGTGGTACCTCTGTGGTATACCTGCTTCTGTGGGACCTGTGTGGTACACCTGCTTCTGTGGGACCTCTGTGGTACACCTGCTTCTGTGGGACCTCTGTGGTACACCTCCGTCTGTGCGACCTCTGTGGTACACCTGCTTCTGTGGGACCTCTGTGGTACACCTGCTTCTGTGGGACCTCTGTGGTATACCTGCTTCTGTGGGACCTCTGTGGTACACCTGCTTCTGTGGGACCTCTGTGGTACACCTGCTTCTGTGGGACCTCTGTGGTACACCTGCTTCTGTGGGACCTCTGTGGTACACCTGCTTCTGTGGGACCTCTGTGGTACACCTGCTTCTGTGGGACCTCTGTGGTACACCTGCTTCTGTGGGACCTCTGTGGGACCTCTGTGGTACACCTGCTTCTGTGGGACCTCTGTGGTATACCTGCTTCTGTGGGACCTCTGTGGTACACCTGCTTCTGTGGGACCTCTGTGGTACACCTGCTTCTGTGGGACCTTTGTGGTACACCTGCTTCTGAGGGACCTCTGTGGTACTCCTGCTTCTGTGGGACCTCTGTGGTATACCTGCTTCTGTGGGACCTCTGTGGTACACCTGCTTCTGTGGGACCTCTGTGGGACCTCTGTGGTATTCCTGCTTCTGTGGGACCTCTGTGGTACACCTGCTTCTGTGGGACCTCTGTGGTACACCTGCTTCTGTGGGACCTTTGTGGTACACCTGCTTCTGTGGGACCTCTGTGGTACACCTGCTTCTGTGGGACCTTTGTGGTACACCTGCTTCTGTGCGACCTCTGTGGTACTCCTGCTTCTGTGGGACCTCTGTGGTATACCTGCTTCTGTGGGACCTCTGTGGTACACCTGCTTCTGTGGGACCTCTGTGGTACACCTGCTTCTGTGCGACCTCTGTGGTACTCCTGCTTCTGTGGGACCTCTGTGGTACACCTGCTTCTGTGGGACCTCTGTGGTACATCTGCTTACTTCAGAGCATACTTCAGACCCTCCTGTGACACCAAAATTGTTGCCAAGACATAATCGCAGGAGTTGTGGGCCAAGGATGAGACTTACTTAATGTGACGGGACGCCTTGAGCAGATGAAGTAGTCTGAGGCATTCTTGGTTACTTCAGGCTCTTGCTTGCTTGCTTGCTTTTTCTCTTGCTTGCTCTCTTGCTCTCTTGCTTGCTTGCTTGCTTGCTTGCTTGCTTGCTTGCTTGCTTGCTTGCTCTCTTGCTCTCTTGCTTGCTTGCTTGCTTGCTCTCTTGCTTGCTTGCTTGCTTGCTTGCTCTCTTGCTCTCTTGCTTGCTTGCTTGCTCTCTTGCTCTCTTGCTTGCTTGCTCTCTTGCTTGCTTGCTTGCTTGCTTGCTTGCTCTCTTGCTTGCTTGCTCTCTTGCTTGCTCTCTTGCTTGCTTGCTTGCTCTCTTGCTTGCTCTCTTGCTTGCTCTCTTGCTTGCTTGCTTGCTCTCTTGCTTGCTTGCTCTCTTGCTTGCTCTCTTGCTTGCTTGCTTGCTCTCTTGCTTGCTTGCTTGCTCTCTTGCTTGCTTGCCTTTGCTGCTGCTGCAGGAATGTTATCCTTGCTCGTCTGTGTAAGGAAATTATT
>NW_025556500.1:0-37500 GCF_020424385.1 Procambarus clarkii | reverse complement strand
ACCGTAACTCTCTGGCTCCTTCCTGTTAGGTAGTTCCTCACCCATGCTAGGACCTTTGCCCCCACCCCCGCCTGCTTCTCAAGTTTGAACAGCAGTCTCCTGTGCGGTACTGTATCAAAGGCTCTTTGGCAGTCCAGAAATATGCAGCCTGTCCATCCTTCTCTGTCCTATCTTACTCTCGTTATTTTATCATAGAATTTCAAAAGGTTTATTAGGCATAATCTCCCTCTCCAGAACCCATGTTGATATTTGTTTATAAACCTAATGCTCTCCAGGTGTGCAATAAGTCTTAGCGTAATTATTCTTTCCAGTATTTTACAGGGGATGCTGGTCAGTGATACAGGTCTATAGTTAAGTGCCTCCTCCCTATCACCTTTCTTGAAGATCGGCACGACATTTGCCTTCTTCCAGCAACTGGGCAATTCTCCCGACATAAGTGACTCATTAAAGATCATTGTCAGAGGCACGCTGAGGGCCTGTGCTCAGCGTGCCTCTGACACTCTGCCTCTGTGTGTGTGTGGTGTGTGTGTGTGTGTGTGTGTGTGTGTGTGTGTGTGTGTGTGTGTGTGTGTGTGTGTGTGTGTGTGTGTGTGTGTACTCACCTAATTGTACTCACCTAATTGTGCTTGCGGGGGTTGAGCTTTGGCTCTTTGGTCCCGCCTCTCAACTGTCAATCAACTGGTGTACAGATTCCTGAGCCTACTGGGCTCTATCATACCTACATTTGAAACTGTGTATGGAGTCAGCCTCCACCACATCACTTCCTAATGCATTCCATTATTAACTACTCTGACACTGAAAAAATTCTTTCTAACGTCTCTGTGGCTCATCTGGGTACTAAGTTTCCACCTGTGTCCCCTTGTTCGTGTCCCACCCGTGCTGAAGAGTTTGTCTTTGTCCACCCTGTCAATCCCCTGAGAATTTTGTAGGTGGTTATCATGTCTCCCCTTACTCTTCTGTTTTCCAGGGATGTGAGGTTCAGCTCCTTTAGCCTTTCCTCGTAGCTCAATCCTCTCAGTTCCGGGACGAGCCTGGTGGCATACCGCTGAATCTTCTCTAACTTTGTCTTGTGTTTAACTAGGTATGGACTCCAGGCTGGAGCTGCATACTCCAGGATTGGTCTTACATAAGTGGTATACAGGGTTCTGAAAGATTCCTTACACAAGTTTCTGAAGGCAGTTCTTATGTTGGCCAGTCTAGCATATGCCGCTGATGATATTCTTTTGATGTGGGCCTCTGGGGACAGGTTCGGTGTGATATCAACCCCCAGATCCTTCTCTCTATTTGATTCTTGCAGGATTTCCCTCCCAGATGATACCTTGTGTTCAGCCTCCTGCTCCCTTCGCCTAATTTCATCACCTTACACTTTCCACACACACACACACTTTGTGTGTGTGTGTGTGTTAACGGGTGAGGGAGAAAGGGATGTAGGCACGCGGGTACAAACACACAGTGGATGTAGATGAATTGTAGATTGTGGAGTAGGTGTTGGGGGCAAGACTCCCCCCCCCAGGGTGCAGGTGTTGGGGGCAAGACTCCCCCCCCAGGGTGCAGGTGTTGGGGGCAAGACTCCCCCCCCCCAGGGTGCAGGTGTTGGGGACAAGACTCCCCCCCCAGGGTGCAGGTGTTTGGGGCAAGACTCCCCCCCCCAGGGTGCAGGTGTTGGGGGCAAGACTCCCCCCCCCCCAGGGTGCAGGTGTTGGGGGCAAGACTCCCCCCCCAGGGTGCAGGTGTTGGGGGCAAGACTCCCCCCCCAGGGTGCAGGTGTTGGAGGCAAGACTCCCCCCCCAGGGTGCAGGTGTTGGGGCAAGACTCCCCCCCAGGGTGCAGGTGTTGGGGGCAAGACTCCCCCCCAGGGTGCAGGTGTTGGGGGCAAGACTCCCCCCCCCCAGGGCGCAGGTGTTGGGGGCAAGACTCCCCCCCAGGGTGCAGGTGTTGGGGACAAGACTCCCCCCCCAGGGTGCACTTGTTGGGGCAAGACACCCCCCCAGGGTGCAGGTGTTGGGGGCAAGACATCCCCCCCCAGGGTGCAGGTGTTGGGGACAAGACACCCCCCCCAGGGTGCAGGTGTTGGGGACAATACACCCCCCCCAGGGTGCAGGTGTTGGGGGCAAGACTCCCCCCCCAGGGTGCAGGTGTTGGGGGCAAGACTCCCCCCAGGGTGCAGGTGTTGGGGACAAGACTCCCCCCCCAGGGTGCAGGTGTTGGGGACAAGACACCCCCCCCAGGGTGCAGGTGTTAGGGGCAAGACACCCTCCCCCGGGGTGCAGGTGTTGGGGACAAGACACCCCCCCAGGGTGCAGGTGTTGGGGACAAGACACCCCCCCCAGGGTTCAGGTGTTGGGGGCAAGACTCCCCCCCCAGGGTGCAGGTGTTGGGGGCAAGACTCGCCCCCTCCGGGTGCAGGTGTTGGGGACAAGACTCCCCCCCAGGGTGCAGGTGTTGGGGACAAGACACCCCCCCCAGGGTGCAGGTGTTAGGGGCAAGACACCCCCCCCCCAGGGTGCAGGTGTTGGGGACAAGACACCCCCTAGGGTGCCCAGGGTGCAGGTGTTGGGGACAAGACACCCCCCCCCCAGGGTGCAGGTGTTGGGGACAAGACACCCCCCCCCCCGGGTGCAGGTGTTGGGGACAAGACTCCCCCCCAGGGTGCAGGTGTTGGGGGCAAGACTCCCCCCCCAGGGTGCAGGTGTTGGGGACAAGACACCACCCCCCCCAGGGTGCAGGTGTTGGGGACAAGACTCCCCCCCCAGGGTGCAGGTGTTGGGGACAAGACTCCCCCCCAGGGTGCAGGTGTTTGGGCAAGGGTGCAGGTGTTGGGGGCAAGACTCCCCCCCCCCCAGGGTGCAGGGTGCAGGTGTTGGGGGCAAGATCTTGAGATGATTTCGGGGTTTTTAGTGTCCCCGCGGGGTCCTCGACCAGGCCTCCACCCCCCAGGAAGCAGCCCGTGACAGCTGACAACTCCCTGGTACCTATTTACTGCTAGGTAACAGGGGCATTTAGGGTGCAAGACTCCGTTCTCGCACTTTCTTACAGTCAATATTGACTTATTAAATATGTGAATATGTGACATACTAATTTATTGTAAATATTTTAGTTTACCTTGAAAAGCTTCATAAAAAACACCGACCTTACCTAACCTGCTTAGTATGTTAAGATAAGCATCTTATTGCTTCGTAATTACAGGTGTTGGGGGTAAGACTACCTTTAATAGGTTAAGTAATAATTGTAATTACGAAGCAATAAGATGCTTATCTTAACATACTAAGAAGGTTAGGTAAGGTCGGGACTATGACACCCCCCAAGGTGCTAGTATGTTTAGTATGTCACATATTCCCGTAGGGAGCAGGTGTTGGGGGCAAGACTCCCCCCCCCAGAACGGCAGGTGCAGGGGGAAAGAAACTTTGCCCATTTGTTTTTGCCTCGTGCGGGAATCGAACCCGCGCCACAGAATTACGAGTCCTGCGCGCTATCCACCAGGCTACGAGGCCCCGTGTTGGGGCAAGACTCCCCACTCCTCCCCTCAGGGTGCAGGTGTTTGGGCAAGACTCCCCCCCCAGGGGTGCAGGTGTTGGGGCAAGACTCCCCCCCAGGGTGCAGGTGTTGGGGCAAGACTCCCCCCCCCAGGGTGCAGGTGTTGGGGCAAGACTGCCCCCCCAGGGTGCAGGTGTTGGGGCAAGACTCCCCCCCCAGGGTGCAGGTGTTGGGGCAAGACCCCCCAGGGTGCAGGTGTTGGGGCAAGACTCCCCCCCAGGGTGCAGGTGTTGGGGCAAGACCCCCCAGGGTGCAGGTGTTGGGGCAAGACTCCCCCCCCCCAGGGTGCAGGTGTTGGGGCAAGACTCCCCCCCAGGGTGCAGGTGTTGGGGCAAGACTCCCCCCCCCAGGGTGCAGGTGTTGGGGCAAGACTCCCCCCCCCCCAGGGTGCAGGTGTTTGGGCAAGACTCCCCCCCAGGGTGCAGGTGTTGGGGCAAGACTCCCCCTCAGGGTGCAGGTGTTGGGGCAAGACTCCCCCCCCAGGGTGCAGGTGTTGGGGCAAGACTCCCCCCCCTCAGGGTGCAGGTGTTTGGGGCAAGACTCCCCCCCCCCAGGGTGCAGGTGTTGGGGCAACACTCCCCCCCCCAGGGTGCAGGTGTTGGGGCATCACTCCCCCCCAGGGTGCAGGTGTTGGGGCAAGACTCCCCCCCCCCAGGGTGCAGGTGTTTGGGCAAGACTCCCCCCCCCCCAGGGTGCAGGTGTTGGGGCAAGACTCTCCCCCCAGGGTGCAGGTGTTGGGGCAAGACTCCTCCTCCCAGGATGCAGGTGTTGGGGCAAGACTCCCCCCCCCCAGGGTGCAGGTGTTGGAGCAAGACTCCCCCCCCCAGGGTGCAGGTGTTTGGGCAAGACTCCCCCCCCCAGGGTGCAGGTGCTTGGGCAAGACTCCTTCCAAGGGTGCAGGTGTTTGGGCAAGACTCACCCCCCAGGGTGCAGGTGTTGGGGCAAGACTCCCCCCCCCCAGGGTGCAGGTGTTGGGGCAAGACTCCCCCCCCAGGGTGCAGGTGTTGGGGCAAGACTCCCCCCCAGGGTGCAGGTGTTTGGGCAAGACTCCCCCTCCAGGGTGCAGGTGTTTGGGCAAGACTCCCCCCCCCAAGGTGCAGGTGTTGGGGCAAGACTCCCCCCCCCCCAGGGTGCAGGTGTTGGGGCAAGACTCCCCCCCCAGGGTGCAGGTGTTGGGGCAAGACCCCCCCCCCAGGGTGCAGGTGTTGGGGCAAGACTCCCCCCCCCCAGGGTGCAGGTGTTGGGGCAAGACTCCCCCCTCCACCCCCCAGGGTGCGTCAGATCTTGGTCACATAAACTTTGAAAACTTTTCTTCGCATAATGAACGTTCCCACAAGAACGTTCTCTCTCTCTCAATAATAACTTTGCACCAAGAACAGTGAAGAACGCCGAGGCATAATGTTCATTCATTACATGAACAAATATTCCACTTTAATAGATTTTTCGCAAGAAGAACAGATGTCAAATAGCTGAAAATATTCTTGATTTTCAACTATATTTATCAGTCGCCTGTGATGAGCTGGAGTTTGTGAGACCCGTCCCCGGTCGCCCCCCCCCCCCCCCCCCCTTCGCCGCCCCCCCCCTCTTCACTTCCCCTTCTGGGTCTCACCCCTCCCCTGGTCTTCACCCCCCCCCCCTGGGCTTCACCCCCCCCTTGGGAATGACCTAATATGAAACGTGTTTCTTGTTACCTCTTAAGTGGTGTTCTTTCATAACATCCGAAGACAGTGTTATGTTATGTTATTAGTTATATATTAACTCCTGGTGACACTGGACAATTGTCTCCACTCCGTCACTGTGCTATTCTTGGCGAGAGGTTCTAAAGAAGGTAATCTGAGACGCTCGCTCAAAATAAGCGCAAGGTTCGGGGGCGCTGAACTTTGTGCTGGAAACATTTTGACTTGAGTTTGCAATACCTGTTAAAATGAATGATTGTTTTTACTGAGATAAAGGCACACGCCTCACAGCTGACTCCTTACTGACTAAGCCACTGAGACTTACTCCTATCATGTTATAGCGGAGAACAAATGTCAGGTAGAACTTCTACTGAACAGATTTATTTCTCGCTTCACGTGAACACTTATACGCTTCTTTCAGCTTTTTCCTGGCTTTCCCCCCCTTGCCTGTTCTTCAGGAACAAGCCACCAGCTTGATCTCAAAGCCACCTGGCTTTTCCATTCTACCACATTTCCCAGCCACCTGGAAACCCCCTTAAGGGTTAAGGAGAAGGCTAAGCCTCCTCCTTAACACGTTCTTCAATTTCAAGCCACGAGCTTGTCCTCAGCTCCCACCACCATACACTTCCCATGAGTCTGAGAGGGTCACCATACACTTCCCATGAGTCTGAGAGGGTCACCATACACTTCCCATGAGTCTGAGAGGGCCACCATACACTTCCCATGAGTCTGAGAGGGTCACCATACACTTCCCATGAGTCTGAGAGGGTCACCATACACTTCCCATGAGTCTGAGAGGGTCACCATACACTTCCCATGAGTCTGAGAGGGTCACCATACACTTCCCATGAGTCTGAGAGGGTCACCATACACTGCCCATGAGTCTGAGAGGGCCACCATACACTTCCCATCAGTCTGAGAGGGTCACCATACTGTTCCCGTGAGTCTGAGAGGGTCACCATACAGTTCCCGTGAGTCTGAGAGGGTCACCATACACTTCCCATCAGTCTGAGAGGGTCACCATACTGTTCCCGTGAGTCTGAGAGGGTCACCATACAGTTCCCCTGAGTCTGAGAGGGTCACCATACACTTCCCATGAGTCTGAGAGGGTCACCATACACTTCCCATGAGTCTGAGAGGGTCACCATACACTTCCCATGAGTCTGAGAGGGCCACCATACACTTCCCATGAGTCTGAGAGGGTCACCATACTCTTCCCGTGAGTCTGAGAGGGTCACCATACACTTCTCCTGAGTCTGAGAGGGTCACCATACTGTTCCCGTGAGTCTGAGAGGGTCACCATACAGTTCCCCTGAGTCTGAGAGGGTCACTATACACTTCCCCTGAGTCTGAGAGGGTCACCATACACTTCCCATGAGTCTGAGAGGGTTACCATACACTTCTCCTGAGTCTGAGAGGGTCACCATACACTTCCCCTGAGTCTGAGAGGGTCACCATACACTTCCCCTGAGTCTGAGAGGGTCACCATACACTTCCCTGAGTCTGAGAGGGTCACCATACACTTCCCCTGAGTCTGAGAGGGTTACCATACACTTCCCCTGAGTCTGAGAGGGTTACCATACACTTCCCCTGAGTCTGAGAGGGGCACCATACACTTCCCCTGAGTCTGAGAGGGGCACCATACACTTCCTCTGAGTCTGAGAGGGTCACCATACACTTCCCCTGAGTCTGAGAGGGGCACCATACAGTTCCCATGAGTCTGAGAGGGTCACCATACACTTCCCCTGAGTCTGAGAGGGTCACCATACACTTCCCCTGAGTCTGAGAGGGTCACCATACACTTCCCCTGAGTCTGAGAGGGTTACCATACACTTCCCCTGAGTCTGAGAGGGTTACCATACACTTCCCTGAGTCTGAGAGGGTCACCATACTGTTCCCGTGAGTCTGAGAGGGTTACCATACACTTCCCATGAGTCTGAGAGGGTTACCATACACTTCTGAGTCTGAGAGGGTCACCATACACTTCCCATGAGTCTGAGAGGGTCACCATACACTTCCCATGAGTCTGAGAGGGTTACCATACACTTCTCCTGAGTCTGAGAGGGTTACCATACACTTCCCCTGAGTCTGAGAGGGTTACCATACACTTCCCCTGAGTCTGAGAGGGGCACCATACACTTCCCCTGAGTCTGAAAAGTAAGCAATATAGAACAAAAAAAGGGATGAACCATGCTCTTTCTTCGTGTTTGACAAGGGACGCTGTAATCCTGCTCACCAGAAAAGGACTGACATTGCACTACCCAGAAAAATCCTCGTACAAGAGGAATTACCCGACTGGCTGTAACGACCTTCAACAAGGGCGTAATCCACACGCTTGCTTATATCCGGTAGCTCCTTAACGATTGGTCCATATGAGGCAGCTCCTATTGGTCCATATGAGGCAGCTCCTATTGGTCCATATGAGGCAGCTCCTATTGGTCCATATGAGGCAGCTCCTATTGGTCCATATGAGGCAGCTCCTATTGGTCCATATGAGGCAGCTCCTATTGGTCCATATGAGGCAGCTCCTATTGGTCCATATGAGGCAGCTCCTATTGGTCCATATGAGGCAGGTCCTATGAGGCAGCTTGGTCCATATGAGGCAGCTCCTATTGGTCCATATGAGGCAGCTCCTATTGGTCCATATGAGGCAGCTCCTATTGGTCCATATGAGGCAGCTCCTATTGGTCCATATGAGGCAGCTCCTATTGGTCCATATGAGGCAGCTCCTATTGGTCCATATGAGGCAGCTCCTATTGGTCCATATGAGGCAGCTCCTATTGGTCCATATGAGGCAGCTCCTATTGGTCCATATGAGGCAGCTCCTATTGGTCCATATGAGGCAGCTCCTATTGGTCCATCCGAGGCAGCTCCTATTGTATTGGTCCATATGAGGCAGCTCCTATTGGCCCATATGAGGCAGCTCCTATTGGTCCATATGGGGCAGCTCCTATTGGTCCATATGAGGCAGCTCCTATTGGTTCATATGAGGTAGCTCCTATTGGTCCATATGAGGCAGTCCCTATTGGTCTATAATAGGGAGCTGCTATTTATATCCACCCAAACTCATTCATATATATGTCTAACCTTCGCTTGAAACACTCCATCGGCCCCACGGCTTCTATGGAACCCGGTAATTTGTTCCATAGATCAACCACCCTGTTTTGTAACCAGTATTTACCCAGGACTCTCCTGAATCCATTTGTTTAAAGTTAAATGTTGTGTTGATATATTTAAACCCATAACAAGTTTAGTTAAAATTTGTGTAAGTTTAGGTTTAGTCGAGTTAGACTTAATTAAGTTTGGGTTAATTAAACAGGCTTAGGTTAATTAAGTCAGCTTAAATTAAGTACTCTGTAACCTTTAAAATAGTGTAGAGAACGCTAACTCCTCGATACCAGCTGTAATTTTCCTTACTAAATGTAATACTATATAACGAAGCCAAGCCTAACGTCACAGTAATGTTATTATTGCATTTTCAGAAGTGATAAAATAAGGAGATGTATAGATTAGTAAGTAATGAATATGTGTAATATTTGTCTGCTTTATTTTTAATAGTGACACCTGGGAAGGTTACAGAAAAAAAAACACTGCTCTGGGGGGTAGGAGAAAGGGGGCTCCTTTACACCTGATGACTCTGTTCACCTGGGAGTAAATAGATATCTCTTGGAGATAGGCTAAACAACCCTCCAGATCTTCACCTTCACTTCCCCGTAAGAAATAACAGCAGCTGGTCTTCAAGGAATCGTTCACAAACTCCTTACACAGGTGATTGACAGTTTGAGAGGCGGGACCAAAGAGCCAGAGCTCAACCCCCGCAAGCACAACTAGGTGAGTACAACATCAAGCTTAGGAAGACAAAAAACATTAATATGATGATGATAATGAAAATAAATGGTATAATGTAGTATAAAGGGAAGGCGGAGTTTATAACAGGTGTCATCATGTCCCTCCCCGCCATCGAGAGAGAGAGAGAGAGAGCGTCATTGTGGCTTTCATCTAAAACGGTTCATAAAATGATGAATTGTCGGGTAACGTTGTGTAATACTGGTGGATGAGTGTGGCTGTTGGTGTGGTTGATGAGTGGTGGTGGTAGTGGGGGGTAGTGGGGGGGTGTGGGGCTCTGTGTGGTGGTGGCTCACCCACCTGCACTCCTGGTGGTGGAGAGTGGTGGTGGCCCCCTGTGTAGTGATGGCTCACCCACCTGCACTCCTGGTGGTGGAGAGTGGTGGCGGCCCCCTGTGTAGTGATGGCTCACCCACCTACACTCTCTTCTATTGTTTCTCTCTCTCTCTCTCTCTCTCTCTCTCTCTCTCTCTCTCTCTCTCTCTCTCTCTCTCTCTCTCTCTCTCTTTCTCTCTCTCTCCCCCCTTCCCTCCCTCCCCCATCAATGTGTTCTCAGCAGAGCGGAAAATGTCTTTTATAAGAAATCTCCGACATTTCATTACAACAGATTCGTTAGTTTCCGGGCCGTTGTGTTCCTTGTGGTGCGGCGAGTGTGGCCGGCTGGCCCCGGCCCCGGCTCTCTGTGTCCGCTACAACCAGTCGTTGTGCCTGTGTGTTACGAACCTGGCCTCTGGTTCCTTCCCGGGGCCAGGATTCATCAACCATTTACGAAACCTGTACATCTTTCAACAATCATGGCGGCTTTGTTTACATTTATTAAACGGTTCTCGAGCTTGGGAACTTCACAACCCAAGGTTATTATTGTTATAAACAAGTTCATAGTGCTTCAGACCTCTTCTTCTTCTTGATAGTAGGTGCAGTAGGCAGGAAGGTCGTATCCTCCCGATGACTGCACCAGGACAGATGTAAGGAGACTCCCGTATGTGGAGAGTGATGAGGGTCACAAGTCGTTAGGAGCCGTAGACAGAGGAGCGGCGGCGACACCAGAGGTGGACTGGAGAGGGAGACGTGCCGCACCGGAGGGCGGCACGGAGTGTCCATGACGTCGACTAATATTTACCAGGGAACTCCCGCATGGGAAAGCGCCAGCAGTACGCCTCCCACAGCAGTATGTGGGGAGAGGACGCCCTGGCAGCGCCGTCGGTGGAGGCATCTTATCCTGCACCCCATAAATAAACTCCTTCACCCGCGGCACCCAGATAGTGGAAGAGCGCCACGGGACCGGAAGCACCCAGGCATCCCAAGACAAGCCAAACACGAGACCCTCACGGGTCACGACCTCGGCAGTCTGGACTCGGCTCCCCCAGACCGGGGCAACGAAGGAGGGGGAACCGCAGGGGACGCAGGAGCCGAGGCCCTCCGGCGCACATCCTTCTTCAGCACCATGACGAGGTCCTGATCACTACGGGGCAACCCCCCCACCGCGGGGATCCATCAGCAGGAGGGGAGGGGGGGGAGTGGGCACAGGCAGCAACTTAGAGGCCCTCACAGCCTCGCCACCGATGGCGAGGGACTCCGGAGCACCATACTCCCCCACCTCCTCCCAAGGCACACCACGAAGGGGTGACACACTCCGAGCCCGCCGCGATCGCTTCGAGACAGGCCGCACCACACCACTCCTACCAGGCCTCTCCGCAGGCACGACCACCATCACACCGCACCCACACAGGTCACACCCACACAGGTCACACCCACACAGTTCATGACACGCAGCGTAGGCGACGGCCCGACACACACACACACCGGCTCAACAACTCCAGAGACCACTGCAGTTACCAGACGTGTCGCGCAGGCCGTAGAACTCGCCTCAACAGGCGGAGCAGCAGACAGGCAATCAGGCGCCTCAGGCACAGTACCTACACCGTCCTCAGAACCGTCCGAACGCAACAGGGGCGGAAAATCCTCCGCACGAAGAACATGCACCCTGCCAGTTACTCCCACGTCGCACGCCGCAGCCAGATGACCCTCGTGACCACACCGATAACAGGTGCGCGGTTGACCCCGGTACAAGCAGCGGAGTGTGTAACCCAACACGGACATCGACGACGGTACACTACACTTCAGCGACATCGTCAGGGTGCGGGAGCCGTCAAGCATACCAACACAGAGCCCGGCAACGACCTTGTTCTAACGAATACTTAACACTGTCCCAAACCGTTCAAAACAGAGGTTAAAAGATCTTCCTGAAATTCGAAGGGGGCACCATGCACCGTCACAGACGTCAAGGTGACACTAAGATTCACCACCCTAACAGAACCAGCAGTATCAGGGAGAGGGTAAATACTCACACCGCCCGAGAAACGCCTGAAAGGCAGCCTGGAGGTGGAACTTGACCACAGCACGGTTGGCCTGAAGCAGCTGGACGCACACCAGGGGTGACAGCTGCACATGGAGCACGTCCACCAGGGCGACACCAACCAACGGATGGTCCACCGACACCATAAATGCCAGACCAGCTGACAATGTTCTCTTCACCGGAGGCCGAGAAGTCCCCATAACAAATCCAGGCCACCCTATCAGTGGCAAACCACCACCAAGGGGGGGAAATAGCCTAAGCTACTCTATCCCTTTGAGATTTATTTTTTCTTGTCTCAATAAACATACTTGAACTTGAGCCACCACCACCACCAGGCAGGTCAACCAGCAATCGTCCAACATAAACACTAGCCAGGAGCGGAGAGAGACCGCAGGAGCGTCCGACCTGGCCGGTGGTCACCACCCAACTCCTGAGGAAGGTCAGTAGCTGGAAGTACAGTTATACA
The DNA here is from genome assembly GCF_020424385.1 of Procambarus clarkii. NCBI lineage: Eukaryota > Metazoa > Arthropoda > Malacostraca > Decapoda > Cambaridae > Procambarus > Procambarus clarkii. The sequence continues at coordinate 25,622 of NW_025556500.1, read as the reverse complement.
CGCACGCACGTGTGCCAGCTACTCCTTCACACCTCATCAACTCTTCAGTAAATGTAAACAAAGCCGCCACGATTGAGGAAAGATGTACAGGTTTCGCAAGTGGTTGTGTAAATGGTTGATGAATCCAGTGCTAGGACACTGTGACTAAGGTTACCTTGTTGCCCCCAAGTTGACTTGTGTACCCTGATCATCTTCCTATATTCCCTCTTCCATGGGGGGGGGGTAGAGTTTGGGTCTCTGTGGTTTAGGCAATCAGGCGCCTCAGGCACAGTACCCACACTGTGCCCACAGGGTGGGGGGTGCTCGGAGGGCCCACAGGGGAGGGGGTACTCGGAGGGCCCACAGGGGGGGGGGGTACGAGGAGGGCCCACAGTGGAGAGGGGGGAGGGGTACGAGGAGGGCCCACAGGGGGGGGGGTACGAGGAGGGCCCACAGGGGGGGGGGGAGGGGGTACGAGGAGGGCCCACAGGGGGGGGGATACGAGGAGGGCCCACAGTGGAGAGGGGGGAGGGGTACGAGGAGGGCCCACAGGGAGGGGGGTACTCGGAGGGCCCACAGTGGAGAGGGGGGGGTACGAGGAGGGCCCACAGGGAAGACGAGGGTAGCTTATAACATGTCTCCTTTGGCCCAAGGAATAGCAGGCACAGTCCTTCATTACCAGTGTTCCTGCTTTTACCCCAATCTTCTTGCTGATTGGTTCGGTTTACTGTCCCGGCGGACCCTGTCCTTACTGATTGGTCCGTTTCTCTGTCTTGACGTCTCGTAACCTTAACCGGATGCTCAGGTATCCGGCTTTTCCCACTCCGGACATTGGTATTTATCCCTGAACTGGAAAATTTTGGGTCGAATCAAATCTGTCCCTTACAGAGGAGGGATTATCTCCGTTATTTAGGGATTTATTGAGGATTATTTAGACATGACTGATGGGGATGTTGATGTTATAGTGATTGGCAGTGGTGATTAATGATCGACCAGTAATAAAGGTACTTTCCCCACACACAATAAAACATACTTTCATGTTTAAATACGGATTTAAATATATATGTTTGTATCCATTACAGAAGTCTTTTAATTTGCAGTCATTGTAATGTAATATACATACATCACTTTATCACTTGTCACCAAGTTAAGAGGCTGAACCTCTCTCTCTCTCTCTCTCTCTCTCTCTCTCTCTCTCTCTCTCTCTCTCTCTCTCTCTCTCTCTATCTCTCATCTCTCTCTCTCTCTCTCTCTCTCTCTCTCTCTCTCTCCTGCTCTCTCTCTCTCTCTCTCTCTCTCTCTCTCTCTCTCTCTCTCTCTCTCTCTCTCTCTCTCTCTCTCTCTCTCTCCTGTGCTCAACCCTGCCTGCCAAGGCTCCACAATATGACGGACTAACAAGAACAAGGACATTTGACTTCGCGAGAACAAAGGCACAGGAGAAACCTTTCTTGTTTGCAACAAAAACACGATAAACTTGGCAGGAAGGTCGATAGCCACCGTCTACACAGTCAAAAGACGGCTTTAATGACCTGCACTGAGGAACATGATGGAAAGCATTCTTTTGCCTCAAAAATGGAGTGAACTTTATGTGAAATATTGGCTAAAGTGATGTGATGCTGGGTCACGGTAGGATATGACGGAGTTATGGGCAAGATGGGGTGGTGTGGGGAGATGTGGGGAGGTTGAGGGAGTTGTGGGGAGATGTGGGAGGTTGAGGGGAGGTGTGGGGAAGTTGGGAGAGATGTTGAGAGGGGGGAGCCATCTGTGATAGTAGATGTTATCCGGGGTGCAGTATAGCTGGTTGTGGGTGTGGAGGTTGTGGGTGTGGGGGTGGAGGTTGTGGGTGTGGGGGTGGAGGTTGTGGAGGCCGTGAGAGCAGGGGTTGTGAGGACGGAGGCAGCCACTCAGGGACCTCAGGTGTTGTGACGCCAGGGAGAAGCTTTAATGATATTTATCCAGGCACATATTGGCAGGTTTTCGAAAACCCGGATGTTATTGTCACCATTCAGCTGTCACGGGGCCTGACAGCTGTCACGGGGCCTGGCAACTGTCACGGGGCCTGACAACTGTCACGGGGCCTGACAACTGTCACGGGGCCTGACAACTGTCACGGGGCCTGACAACTGTCACGGGGCCTGGCAACTGTCACGGGGCCTGGCAACTGTCACGGGGCCTGGCAACTGTCACGGGGCCTGACAACTGTCACGGGGCATGACAACTGTCACGGGGCCTGACAACTGTCACGGGGCCTGACAACTGTCACATGGCCTGACAGCTGTCACGGGGCCTGACATGTCGGAAAATCCGACACCATGTAATAATCATACAGATAATAGCTGTATTGTATAAACAAGTTACCCATAGAAAACGTAACTTGTAGTGGAATTACCGTCTAAAGAAAACGGGATATCATCACCACATACCATTATAAATTCACCAGCTATTCTGCTGGGAATTATTCTTAAATACATTAGTCTTTGGACTTTACCATTATAAAAACATCTCATATAAATTAACTTAATTATCAGTATTAAAGTAGAGTAAATGTGACCCTTCTATCACTTATTGACATCTGGACAATGTAAGCTAGGCGTCAGGGTGAGGGAGGGCAGCCATTGTTTATACTAGACCAGAGGCACACGGGAGCAAATACGGCTCCTGTTAATTTTACTTGGACGAAGTGTTATGGAAACCAAAGGTGTACCATTATCACACGCTGTCAACAAATTCAAGTTAAGTGTTCTTTCCGAAACCCATGTATCTTTCATTTGTGGCCATTAATGTCATTATATAGGGTGCCCCAGTTAGAGCACGTGGTAGCCTCAAGCTAAAGGTAATTAAGCCAGGTCTTTAAGGTTCCATGTACAGTGTTTTCTCTGATATAGCTTGTCATATATAGGTATCTGGCTTTACAGCTAGTGCCCTTTTGACAGGTCAAGACGAGGAAGCATATGCTTTGTGCATCAGTTACCAGGGTGATGGAAGCTACCTCAAAGAGGAAAAATGTGGTGTCTACATCCTGGTTATACCTGCTGTACAAATAAGATAAGGAACCTCTTCAATGTATGTAGTCTATTACTGTAGTTTGATTGGCTGCATATATATTTAATTAATATAAACCCCCCTAATGTGTAGAGGATCGATTTGTGAGATTAAGAGATTATTGCAGAAATACAGTCCACTTATCATTATACAAATTGCTATCGAAGTATATAAATTAACGTAAATATAAATTCATATAAATCAAATAAATATAAATCTCACAGGTCGGTTCCCACATGACAACTGTCACGGGGCCTGACAACTGTCACGGGGCCTGACAACTGTCACGGGGCCTGACAACTGTCACGGGGCCTGACAACTGTCACATGGCCTGACAGCTGTCACGGGGCCTGACAACTGTCACGGGGCCTGACAACTGTCACTGAGCCTGGCAGCTGTCACGGGGCCTGGCAACTGTCACGGGGCCTGGTCACGGGGCCTGACAACTGTCACAGGGCCTGACAACTGTCACGGGGCCTGACAACTGTCACTGAGCCTGGCAGCTGTCACGGGGGCCTGGCAACTGTCACGGGGCCTGGCAACTGTCACGGGGCCTGACAACTGTCAACTGTCACGGGGCCTGCAACTGTCACGGGGCCTGGCAACTGTCACGGGGCCTGACAACTGTCACGGGGCCTGACAACTGTCACGGGGCCTGACAACTGTCACGGGGCCTGACAACTGTCACGGGGCCTGACAACTGTCACGGGGCCTGACAACTGTCACGGGGCCTGACAACTGTCACGGGGCCTGACAACTGTCACGGGGCCTGACAACTGTCACGGGGCCTGACAACTGTCACGGGGCCTGACAGCTGTCACGGGGCCTGACAACTGTCACGGGGCCTGACAACTGTCACGGGGCCTGACAACTGTTACGGGGCCTGACAACTGTCACGGGGCCTGACAACTGTCACAGCCTGTTGTCACGGGGCCTGACAACTGTCACGGGGCCTGACAACTGTCACGGGGCCTGACTGTCACGGGGCTGTGTCACGGGGCCTGGCAAGAGTCACTGAGCCTGGCAACTGTCACGGGGCCTGGCAACTGTCACGGGGCCTGACAACTGTCACGGGGCCTGACAACTGTCACGGGGCCTGACAACTGTCACGGGGCCTGGCAAGAGTCACTGAGCCTGGCAGCTGTCACGGGGCCTGGCAACTGTCACGGGGCCTGGCAAGAGTCACTGAGCCTGACAACTGTCACGGGGCCTGACAACTGTCACGGGGCCTGGCAAGAGTCACTGAGCCTGGCAACTGTCACGGGGCCTGGCAACTGTCACGGGGCCTGGCAACTGTCACGGGGCCTGGCAACTGTCACGGGGCCTGGCAACTGTCACGGGGCCTGGCAAGTGTCACTGAGCCTGGCAACTGTCACGGGGCCTGACAACTGTCACGGGGCCTGGCAACTGTCACGGGGCCTGACAACTGTCACGGGGCCTGACAACTGTCACGGGGCCTGACAACTGTCACGGGGCCTGGCAACTGTCACGGGGCCTGACAACTGTCACGGGGCCTGGCAACTGTCACGGGGCCTGGCAACAGTCACGGAGCCTGGCAACTGTCACGGGACCTGACAACTGTCACGGGGCCTGACAACTGTCACGGGGCCTGACAACTGTCACGGGGCCTGGCAACTGTCACGGGGCCTGACAACTGTCACGGGGCCTGACAACTGTCACGGGGCCTGGCAACTGTCACGGGGCCTGGCAACTGTCACGGGGCCTGACAACTGTCACGGGGCCTGGCAACTGTCACGGGGCCTGACAACTGTCACGGGGCCTGGCAACTGTCACGGGGCCTGACAACTGTCACGGGGCCTGACAACTGTCACGGGGCCTGACAACTGTCACGGGGCCTGGCAACTGTCACGGGGCCTGGCAACTGTCACGGGGCCTGACAACTGTCACGGGGCCTGGCAACTGTCACGGGGCCTGGCAACTGTCACGGGGCCTGGCAACTGTCACGGGGCCTGACAACTGTCACGGGGCCTGACAACTGTCACGGGGCCTGCAACTGTCACGGGGCCTGAAACTGTCACGGGGCCTGGCAACTGTCACGGGGCCTGACAACTGTCACGGGGCAACTGTCACGGGGCCTGGCAACTGTCACGGGGCCTGACAACTGTCACGGGGCCTGACAACTGTCACGGGGCCTGACAACTGTCACGGGGCCTGGCAACTGTCACGGGGCCTGGCAACTGTCACGGGGCCTGACAACTGTCACGGGGCCTGACAACTGTCACGGGGCCTGACAACTGTCACGGGGCCTGACAACTGTCACGGGGCCTGACAACTGTCACGGGGCCTGGCAGCTGCTCACTCACTCCCGGACATGTGTATAGAAAGCTGGTTGTTTTCCTCAGAGTTCTGTACATGTATAGAAAGTGTTGTGGCACAGTGTCTCTGAGGCGGGAGGTCGTCAACACGCAGTGGGGGGACGACCCCCCCCCCACACACCACGACCCCCTCCACACACCACGACCCCCACCACACACCACGACCCTCACAACACACCACGACCCCCACCACACACCACGACCCCCACCACACACCACGACCCCCTCCACACACCACAACCCCCCCTACACACCACGACCCCCTTCACCACACACCACGACCCCCCACCACCACACCACGACCCCCCTCCACACACCACGACCCTCACAACACACCACGACCCCCTCCACACACCACGACCCCTCCACACCACGACCCCCTCCACACACCACGACCCCCTCCACACACCACGACCCCCTCCACACACCACACCCCCCCCACACACCACGACCCCTCCACACCACCCCCCTCCACGACCCCCTCCACACACCACGACCCCCTCCACACACCACGACCCCCTCCACACACACCACGACCCCCTCCACACACCACGACCCCCTCCACACACCACGACCCCCTCCACACACCACGACCCCCTCCACACACCCCCACGACCCCCTCCACACACCACGACCCCCCACACACCACGACCCCCTCCACACACCACGACCCTCACCACACACCACGACCCTCACCACACACCACGACCCCCACCACACACCACGACCCCCACCACACACCACGACCCCCCACACCACACACCACGACCCCCACCACACACCACGACCCCCACCACACACCACGACCCTCACAACACACCACGACCCTCACAACACACCACGACCCCCACCACACACCACGACCCTCACAACACACCACGACCCCCACCACACACCACGACCCTCACCACACACCCACGACCCCTCCACACACACACCACGACCCCCACCACACACCACGACCCTCACACACACACCACGACCCCCACCACACACCACGACCCTCACCACACACCACGACCACGACCTACAACACACCACGACCCCACACAACCACCACACACCACGACCCCCACCACACACCACGACCCCTCACACACACCACGACCCCACCACACACCACGACCCCCACCACACACCACGACCCCCACCACACACCACGACCCCCACCACTCACCACGACCCCCACAACACACCACGACCCCACACAACACACCACGACCCCCACACACACCACGACCCCCACCACACACCACGACCCTCACCACGACCCCCACAACACACCACGACCCCCACAACACACCACGACCCCCACCACACACCACGACCCCTCACAACACACTACGACCCCCACCACACACCACACCCTCACCACGACCCCCACAACACACCACGACCCCACAACACACCACGACCCCCACCACACACCACGACCCCCTACACCCACGACCCCCACGACACACCCCCCACAACACACCACGACCCCTCACAACACACTACGACCCCCACAACACACCACGACCCCCTCCACACACCACGACCCCCACAACACACCACGACCCTCACAACACACCACGACCCCCACCACACACCACGACCCCCACCACACACCACGACCCCCACAACACACCACGACCCTCACCACACACCGCGACCCCCACAACACACCACGACCCCCACAACACACCACGACCCCCACAACCCACACGACCCCTCACAACACACTACGACCCCCTCCACACACACGACCCCCACCACACCCACGACCCCCACAAACACACCACGACCCCCTCCACTCACCGCACCCCTCCACGACCCCCACAACACACCACGACCCCCACAACACACCACGACCCCACGACCACACACCACGACCCCCTCCACAACACTCCCCACACGACCCCTCACAACACACACCCCCCACGACCACCGCGACCCCCAACACACCACGACCCCCCCTCACAACACACTACGACCCCTCCCACACACCACGACCCCCACCACACACCACGACCCCTCACAACACACTACGACCCCCTCCACACACCACGACCCCCACACAACACACCACGACCCCCCACACACACCACGACCCTCTCACACACACTACGACCCCCACCACCACCACGACCCCCACAACACACCACGACCCCCACAACACACCACGACCCCCTCCACACACCACGACCCCTCACAACACACCACGACCCCCACCACACACCACGACCCCCACAACACACCACGACCCCCACAACACACCACGACCCCCACCACACACCACGACCCCTCACAACACACTACGACCCCCACAACACTCCACGACCCCTCAACACACCACGACCCCCACAACACACCACCCCTCACCCTCCACAACACACCACGACCCCCACAACACACCACGACCCCCCAACACACCACGACCCCACGACCCCCTCACAACACACTACGACCCCCTCCACACACCCCCCACACACCACGACCCCTCACAACACACCACGACCCCTCCACACACACGACCCCCACAACACACCACGACCCCTCACAACACACCACGACCCCCTCCACACACCACGACCCCCACACACCGACACGACCTCAACTCACCACGACCCCCACAACACACACGACCCCTCACAACACGACAATCACAACACATCACGACCCTCACAACACACCACGACACACACTCCACGACCCCTCACAACACACTACGACCCCTCACACACTCATCACGACCCCCACAACACACCCGACCCCCACCACACACCACCACCGCCACAACACCCCCAAAACTACACCACACACCTTGTCAGTCATCCACGACCCCCACAACACACCACGACGCCCTCACAACTCACTACGACCCCCTCCACACACCACGACCCCCTCCACACACCACGACCCCTCACAACACACCACGACCCCCTCCACACACCACGACCTCCACAACACACCACGACCCCTCACAACACACCACGACCCCCACAACACTCCCCCACCGCCCCAGGCCACAGTACCAGGGTGTAGTGTACCACACACCTTGTCAACCCCAGCAGTCATCCATACACTTGTAGCTGTGACGTCTATGTCATCTCTGGTCGAGTGGCAACGTTGCTTCATCTTTAATACTCTCAAATTTAAATAAAATTTTAAGTTGCAAAAAATTGCAAATAAAATGTCTTTTAAATAGGATCAAAAGAGCAGGCAAGTTGAAACAAAAGCGCATTCAATTAAAAGTTAGCTCAGTCGGTCCGTAATTGAACACTAGAACGATCAAGTTGATTTGTGTGAGATAAAAATTAAAAACCTTGACAAAACCCAACACACTAACTCCAGGAAGGTCTTCCATTTATGGGGTAATTAACAAACACTTATTTCTTCTCGCTCTCCGGTTACCAGAATGAAAATATCCGAGCAGTCTTGGTGAGGAGGCTGAGGGCTTCCACCTCACTCTCCATCATGGGCGCCACTGGCAACTTTTATGTCTTACAACGGCATATCGCCTTCGAAGGCTTTTCGTCGCGTGACATACACATGCGCGCGCATACACACACACATACACACACACACAGAAGAAAAAGAAGTGATATGATCACTACATACAAAATAGTAACAGGAATTGATAAAATCGATAGGGAAGATTTCCTGAGACCTGGAACTTTAAGAACAAGAGGTCATAGATTTAAACTAGCTAAACACAGGTGCCGAAGAAATATAAGAAAATTCACTTTCGCAAACAGAGTGGTAGACGGTTGGAACAAGTTAGGTGAGAAGGTGGTGGAGGCCAAGACCGTCAGTAGTTTCAAAGCGTTATATGACAAAGAGTGCTGGGAAGACGGGGCACCACGAGCGTAGCTCTCTTCCTGTAACTACACTTAGGTAATTACACACACACACACACACACACACACACACACACACACACACACACATACACTCTTGTATGTACACACACATTAATATGTCAATATGATTTATTGACATTTTACCTTGGAGACCTGCTCACTTGTTAATTAAAAGTATTATTTACATAATAATATGCATAGAAAACGTAATATTTACGTTTTCTATGCATAGGCCTGGTTACGTTAGGAGGGTTGTTTGGGTTTATTCATTCCAGGTTACGCATATCGAGAGAAAACTGACATGTCCAGTTTTGTTCATATCTGTTAGCATGCGTCAGCTGTATTTGTTTAAATAATTAAAATGAAGTCCAATGGAGTAGTTTTTAATTGTTGAAGTGAAATGTTTATACATTCACGAGATAATTGTGACAGGATCTGTACCCGGAGTCACGAAGCAGTTACGCAAGTACTTACGAACGTGTACATCTTTCCTCAATCTTTGACGGCTTTGGTTACATTTATTAAACAGTTTACAAGCATGAAAACTTGCCAATCAACTGTTGTTATTGTTATAAACAGCCTCCTGGTGCTTCGGAGCTCATAAACTGTTTAATAATTGTAAACAAAGCGGTCAAAGATTGAGAAAAGATGGACAGGTTCAAAAGTACTTGCGTAACTACTTCGTGAATCTGGGTCCTGGTGATCGGCCACCAATGGTCCAGTCACTTGGACCATTGGTGATCCAACACCGACTATGCAAGAAGCGAGGCCGACGCCCTACCAACCAATCCAAGGGGCTGGCCTTGCATGGGCTTGAATGCAAAAAACTTCCTGTGAATATTGCTGTTGTGTATTAGTAATGTATTTTTGGTGTTGTATGCGCGGCCCGACGATTGAAATGATGTATGGTTTTTTTGGTGTACACATTAGATTAGCTTAGTTTTATATATATATATATATATATATATATATATATATATATATATATATATATATATATATATATATATATATATATATATATATATATATATATATTAGTATATAGTTGGTAGCAGTCTTTCCTGTAGACATATATTATTAAATATGACCGAAAAAGTAAGATTAATAATTCTAACACGAATTTTCTCAATCTTTCGTACACTTCTTTTCACTGTTGGAGGTAAATCAAAAATCAATTCTCCAAAATTCATTTTTATTTCTAGTCTGACGCGACACGAGCGCGTTTCGTAAAACTTATTACATTTTCAAAGACTTTAGTTCACAAATACACAACTGAATAGAACTTACGCATCTCCGATTTTATATCTACATTTGAGTGAGGTGGAAGGGGTGATGTGGCATTAACACAAGACAGAACAAGATGTGGCATTAATAGGGTATTAATTTCATCAACACAAGACAGAACAAGAGTATTAATAGGGTATTAATTTCATCAACACAAGACAGAACACGAAACAATGGATATTGAATAGAAGTGTTTGTAGAAAGCCTATTGGTCCATATTTCTTGATGCTTCTATATTGGAGCGGAGTCTTGAGGTGGGTAGAATATAGTTGTGCAATAATTGGCTGTTGATTGCTGGTGTTGACTTCTTGATGTGTAGTGCCTCGCAAACGTCAAGCCGCCTGCTATCGCTGTATCTATCGATGATTTCTGTGTTGTTTACTAGGATTTCTCTGGCGATGGTTTGGTTGTGGGAAGAGATTATATGTTCCTTAATGGAGCCCTGTTGCTTATGCATCGTTAAACGCCTAGAAAGAGATGTTGTTGTCTTGCCTATATACTGGGTTTTTTGGAGCTTACAGTCCCCAAGAGGGCATTTGAAGGCATAGACGACGTTAGTCTCTTTTAAAGCGTTCTGTTTTGTGTCTGGAGAGTTTCTCATGAGTAGGCTGGCCGTTTTTCTGGTTTTATAGTAAATCGTCAGTTGTATCCTCTGATTTTTGTCTGTAGGGATAACGTTTCTATTAACAATATCTTTCAGGACCCTTTCCTCCGTTTTATGAGCTGTGGAAAAGAAGTTCCTGTAAAATAGTCTAATAGGGGGTATAGGTGTTGTGTTAGTTGTCTCTTCAGAGGTTGCATGGCTTTTCACTTTCCTTCTTATGATGTCTTCGACGAAACCATTGGAGAAGCCGTTATTGACTAGGACCTGCCTTACCCTACAGAGTTCTTCGTCGACTTGCTTCCATTCTGAGCTGTGGCTGAGAGCACGGTCGACATATGCGTTAACAACACTCCTCTTGTACCTGTCTGGGCAGTCGCTGTTGGCATTTAGGCACATTCCTATGTTTGTTTCCTTAGTGTAGACTGCAGTGTGGAAACCTCCGCCCTTTTCCATGACTGTTACATCTAGAAAGGGCAGCTTCCCATCCTTTTCCATCTCGTAAGTGAAACGCAGCACGGAACTCTGCTCAAATGCCTCCTTCAGCTCCTGCAGATGTCTGACATCAGGTACCTGTGTAAAAATGTCGTCAACATACCTGCAGTATATGGCCGGTTTCAAGTTCATGTCGACTAAGACTTTTTGCTCGATGGTACCCATGTAGAAGTTTGCAAACAAGACACCTAGGGGAGAACCCATGGCGACCCCATCTACTTGCTTATACATGTGCCCATCCGGGCTCAAGAAGGGTGCCTCTTTAGTACAAGCTTGGAGTAGTTTCCTCAGAATATTTTCTGGTATGTCAAGAGGAGTACAGGCTGGATCACGATACACTCTGTCGGCTATCATTCCGATTGTCTCGTCCACAGGTACGTTGGTAAACAGCGATTCTACGTCCAACGAGGCTCTTATCCCTGTGGCCCGTGTGCCCCGCAGTAAGTCAACAAATTCCTTTGGAGACTTCAGGCTGAAGGCGCAAGGAACATAAGGAGTCAGCAGGCCGTTGAGTCGCTTCGCCAGTCTGTACGTGGGTGTGGGTATCTGGCTAATGATTGGCCGAAGTGGGTTTCCAGGCTTGTGTGTCTTGACATTTCCATACGCATATCCAGGTTTATATTCCCCAATGATCTTTGGCAGGTGGAGTCCGGATTTCTTGGCGTTCACAGTTTCGATCAGTTTGTTGACCTTTGCTTTTAATTCGGCTGTAGTGTCCTTCGTTACCCTTTGGAACTTAGTTTGGTCAGAGAGTATGATGTTCATTTTCGCCAGATATTCGTCTTTTTTAAGAATGACATATATTGGCGACTTGTCACCTCTCCTGACAACTATCTCCTTGTTCTCACGAAGGCTTTTAGCTGCCGCTTTAAGCTCGGGGGACAGTATGGTGCTTCTGTAGTTGCCTCGATTCTTTCCTCCTTCTGCAATAAGTTCTGCTTGTAAGGTATCTTTGGTAGTGACCTTCTTTTGTGTCTCGAGGTCGAATATGTCGTCCAACAGAATTTCCAACTCTACTTTCCGGGCCATCTCACTCGGTCTGGACATAACATGACAGTTTATGCCCAGATTTAGGAGAGTGACTTGGTCCTCAGTGAGGTTAATTCCTGCAAGGTTCAGGAAGCCATCTCTTGGTCGTGGAATTGCCATAGGTCCTCCATATAATGTTGTTAGTTTCTTGATAATCCTTGTTTCAGTGCTGAGGTGATGTCGGTCTGTGAGGATGTCGAGGTGTTGTTCAATGCGGGTACGGATACTATGGTCGATGTTGCTATTTCTCCACTCGTTTGTAGCATGAAGTAGTTGCGTTTTGTTGTCTTTGATTTCATTCTCTGCCTTGTATATCTGATCACGAATCAGATCCTGGCGATATTTTATCGTGAAGGCTTGATTCCTTGCTGCTGGGTCGTGCGCTTTAATATTAGTATATTTTTATTAATACTCTTGTTCTGTCTTGTGTTGATGAAATTAATACCCTATTAATGCCACATCTTGTTCTGTCTTGTGTTAATGCCACATCACCCCTTCCACCTCACTCAAATGTAGATATAAAATCGGAGATGCGTAAGTTCTATTCAGTTGTGTATTTGTGAACTAAAGTCTTTGAAAATGTAATAAGTTTTACGAAACGCGCTCGTGTCGCGTCAGACTAGAAATAAAAATGAATTTTGGAGAATTGATTTTTGATTTACCTCCAACAGTGAAAAGAAGTGTACGAAAGATTGAGAAAATTCGTGTTAGAATTATTAATCTTACTTTTTCGGTCATATTTAATAATAATATATATATATATATATATATATATATATATATATATATATATATATATATATATATATGTCGTACCTAGTAGCCAGAACGCACTTCTCAGCCAACTATGCAAGGCCCGATTTGCCTAATAAGCCAAGTTTTCATGAATTAATTGTTTTTCGACTACCTAACCTACCTAACCTAACCTAACCTAACTTTTTCGGCTACCTAACCTAACCTAACCTATAAAGATAAGTTAGGTTAGGTTAGGTAGGGTTGGTTAGGTTCGGTCATATAACTACGTTAATTTTAACTCCAATAAAAAAAATTGACCTCATACATAATGAAATGGATAGCTTTATCATTTCATAAGAAAAAAATTAGAGAAAATATACTAATTCAGGAAAACTTGGCTTATTAGGCAAATCGGGCCTTGCATAGTAGGCCAAGAAGTGCGTTCTGGCTACTAGGTACGACATATATATATATATATATATATATATATATATATATATATATATATATATATATATATATATATATATATATATATATATATATATATATATTAGTTTACTTACACACAGTATTAGTATACATAAAGTACGTTGGTTACGTATGTATAAATTTGTTAATACATACAGATGGATTAATTATGTATACATGGGTTAGTTTAGCAATATACACATGGATTAGTTTAGCAATGTAGACATGGATTAGTTTAATTATGTACAACACTTACTAGGAACATGCTAGTAGACAATACAACCATCCAGGCATCCACCCCTGACCAACGAAGACTGCAAATTCTGTAAGTTTCCCTCATGAGAGAAGAACGACCCAACCTCAATATAGAGAGAGAATAAGGAGTTGGCTACCTTGCCTACGCTTAGACCCAGACCTCGCCAATCACCACCCGTTAACGACGCCATCTCTGGCGACCAGTTCCCCTCGCCAACCGCTTTACCCAATGTTTCTGTAGCTTCCTTACTCATTATTTCCCTATTCTTTAACTTGACGTCGAGTGTCTATGTTTCTACATCCCATCACCTCGCCCGACACAACCTCACTTTTCCACATGTATATTTAACCCAAAAATTGCACTTCGTGTATTCATTGTTTACCTGAAGATGTTCCAGAGTAAAACAAAACGCTGTTGAAAAAAATCCTTCAATAATTACTACTTTCTTTACTATGAATTTTGTTAACTAATTTGCTCTTGTTAATGCCGACAGTAAGAAAATAGTTAGTTGCATAGGAAGCATATACTGTGAGATCACCAGCGTCAGCAATGTGGTCATATTACCAGTCTCCGTGGTGCAGTGGTAAGACACTCGTCTGGCCTTCCGCGAGCGCTTTGTCATGGGTTCGTATCCTGGCCGGGAAGGATTTACTGGGCACAAATCCTTAACTGTAGCCTCTGTTTAACTCAACAGTAAAATGTGTACTTGGTTGTAACAACGATTCTTCGCGGCGGGGATCGTATTCCAGGGACCTGCCCGAAACGCTACGCGTACTAGTGGCTGTACAAGACTGTAACAACTCTTGTATATATATCTCAAAAAAATATATATATTTATCAAAATATGCTTAAAGGAACGCTTGCTGCCCAAGCGTAGTATCATGTCATCAATTCTTGAAATCAAATTAACACACTCAGTTCTAAATGGGACCGACTAAAGAGCCTAAATCATCCCTTGAATTAACACGTGGAAAATAATTGAGGGGCTGGTCCCAAACCTGCACACAGAAATAACACCACATGAGACCAGAAGACATGGTAGGATGTGCAGAATACCCCCGTTGAAAAGCAGAGGTGCAACAGGTACTCTGAGAGAGAACTATCAACATCAGAGGCCCGAGACTGTTCAACACGCTTCCACTACACATAAGGGGCATAACTGGCAAACCCCTCACAGTGTTCAAGAGAGAACTGGATAAGCACCTCCAAAGGATACCTGATCAACCAGGCTGTGACTCATACGTCAGGCTGCGAGCAGCCGCGTCTAACAGCCTGGTTGATCAGTCCAGCAACCAGGAGGCCTGGTCGACGACCGGGCCGCGGGGACACTAAGCCCCGGAAGCACCTCAAGGTAGCCTCAAGGTAGGTAACCTGGGCACTAGGAGACTCGAATTACCCTACGACAGAAGAGCTTCTGCCTTCCACCCAGGGAGTCGGGGGCTAGAGTCTCCTAGTGCCCGAGTGAATGAGATATATATTGTATGTTGAAAACTCTTGATTAAGGTAACTGTGAGTGTGGATGTTCTTACTGGTTAATGCTGGCTGGTCTTTATCTCTGGTTTTGGTAATGAAGCTGTTGTTTACCTCTTTAAGAACACATACTAACGCTGTTTGAAGCGTTAGTGACTATATTGAGTGTGTGTTGAGCTGTGCCTTACCTGAGGAAGGTGCTTGGTGTGTTGCAGTGATGGTGACGACGTGCGGGGCCACCGGGCACGACGGACCCTCCCCCGAGGACTGTCAGAAGGAGTACCAGGACCGGCCGCACCCGAAGCCCTCCTTCCCCTCCTCCGGCTCCCTCCCTGGCACACAGACCTGGACGGTGCCCAACGATGGCTATTATACGTAAGTACTAACTCCTGTGACGGTTGGCTGTGATGGATGACGCCGCCGCCCTCACCCACATGAGGAGTGGGTGAGGGCGGGCGGGGGCTCCTACCATGCTCTGGACGGACGTGAGATGGGTTACATCCTAGCACATTGTGGGTGGGGTGGGGAGTGCCTAGCCCGCTCTCAACGGCCGGGGGTGAGGGGATAGGTTGGCCTCGTGGACACACAACATTCTATAACGTGCCGTTATCACTGCTAATAGTGCAGCCATGTGTATTTTAATGTCCTGATAACAGTCAAGTGACCCGTCGTGTGATTAGTGTATATATATACACATTTATATAAGAGAGAGAATGCCTCTCTGTCCATGGTTGGAGGCCAGACTCAAGGGGCTAGCCTCAACCATCTTTGCACAGTGATCAATGTAGGGTACGTGACCAACATGGGTAGATCGGGGTCGACCCATTGCGCGTATTAAAGGGACGATCATCTATAGTAACCCCTACGAAATCATCAGAAGGTGGTTGGCCGAGTCTCTAATATTCCTTTTCCTTTATGCCAGAATGTAAAATGAATCATAATTATAGAGGAGGGACCGTTGTAAGCGGGTCGGTGGTGATCCCCGTGGTGGAGGCTTCACCCCCCCCCCCCGGGTCCAGCCTCGTACAGGGTGTCCCAACTAATATGTGTATGTATGCATGTATGTATTACATATGCATTCTTGTTTCACCTTCTTTCGGGGTTATTCGTTTTCACATCATTTTTCACGTCTTACTTTCTTAGTGATTTACACACACACACACACACACACACACACACACACACACACACACACACACACACACACACACACACACACACACACACACTATCACGGCCAGCTTGGGCCAGTAACCGGGTTCTTTCTATTAACGTGTCCTATAAGTTCTTCTTGATCCTACCCCAAGTTGATGATAAGTTTTCAAGAACTGGCTGTGGCAAGTAAAGAATAAAGGAGGGTGGATAACAATACACAATTACACCTTCACCAATATATATATTTTATCTCTAAGTATTACTACACATATTTACACTGTGTTGCTTTCACTCAGGACACTCAATAGATCCGCAGTGTTCGTCAAATCCCAGCAAGTCCAATACGTCCAGGTACACGTCGTCCACAGTTAATGGTAATCACCGGTGAGTTCACCTTCCTCAACATGGGCGAGTCCACACCCCGTATAGTCACGGTGTTCCAACACCCAACATTCGCTCTCCTGATTCACACTGGCAGAGGGCCTCAGCCACAAGCTGACAGGGGTCTCAAGTAACCACATACAGAGGTAGCTAACACCCTGGCAGAAGTCTCTAGCAACTCGCTAGCAGCACTTCTCATCAGACGCACTACTGTCGTCGCGTAACTCTTCCTGACCAATCCCGGGTACGTCGGTCCATACAACACTGCACAAACCAGCAGCTAACACACTGCTGCTACCGACGACGGCCACTTTGTCCTCTCACAGGACCAAGTCAAGAGTTCAGGACTGCCCAAGAGGTATGCCCTCCTTATCGCAATCACCTCCTTACGTCACCTCTGTGAACATAAGACGTCATTAGCTAGACAGGAGCCTTGTGGACGTAGGATAACACCCTTCCACCGGGGAATTGAAATTGTAAATGCTTTCACAACCTAGATAGCGTTGATATCATTACACCACCCACCAGAGGTCATCACCTTTTAACTGAGGTATCAAACAGGAGCTTTTCACCAACGCCACGCCACCGTCAACAGATGGCGTTGTCCGCATCGCACCCAATACCTGGTAGTTGGAGTGCAGATCTGTAGATGGCGCCGAAATCGCCACTCCCCACTCCGACAACGGTGTCGATACCGTAACACGCACACACGTGCACACACACACCCTGTATCCCTGTACCTGGGTGATGGTACAGCACCATCCCTGTTGTACAGGGGTGGTGCTGTACAGGGGGGTGGTGCTGTACAGGGGGGTGGTGCTGTACAGGGGGGTGGTGCTGTACAGGGGGGTGGTGCTGTACAGGGGGGTGGTGCTGTACAGGGGTGGTGCTGTACAGGGGTAGTTGCTGTACAGGGGTGGTGTTGTACAGGGGTAGTTGCTGTACAGGGGTGGTGTTGTACAGGGGTAGTTGCTGTACAGGGGTGGTGCTGTACAGGGCTGGGACTGTACAGGGGTGGTGCTGTACAGGGGTGGTGCTGTACAGGGGTAGTTGCTGTACAGGGGTGGTGCTGTACAGGGGTGTGCTGTACAGGGGTAGTTGCTGTACAGGGGTGGTGCTGTACAGGGGTAGTTGCTGTACAGGGGTGGTGTTGTACAGGGGTAGTTGCTGTACAGGGGTGGTGCTGTACAGGGGTGGGACTGTACAGGGGTGGTGCTGTACAGGGGTGGTGCTGTACAGGGGTGGTGCTGTACAGGGGTAGTTGCTGTACAGGGGTGTGCTGTACAGGGGTAGTTGCTGTACAGGGGTGGGACTGTACAGGGGTGGTGCTGTACAGGGGTGGTGCTGTTCAGGGGTGGTGCTGTACAGGGGTGGTGCTGTACAGGGGTGGTGCTGTACAGGGGTGGGACTGTACAGGGGTGGTGCTGTACAGGGGTGGGACTGTACAGGGGTGGTGCTGTACAGGGGTAGTTGCTGTACAGGGGTGGTGCTGTACAGGGGTGGTGCTGTACAGGGGTGGTGCTGTACAGGGGTGGGACTGTACAGGGGTGGTGCTGTACAGGGGTGGGACTGTACAGGGGTGGTGCTGTACAGGGGTGGGACTGTACAGGGGTGGTGCTGTACAGGGGTGGGTGCTGTACAGGGGTGGGACTGTACAGGGGTGGGACTGTACAGGGGTGGTGCTGTACAGGGGTGGGTGCTGTACAGGGGTGGGACTGTACAGGGGTGGTGCTGTACAGGGGTGGGACTGTACAGGGGTGGGACTGTGTCTGAAAATATTATCGCCAGAAGAAAAAAATTACATCGCAGCAATTAAAACTTCGACTCTGTTTTGTAATTAATTACAAAACTTGTTTATAGTTTGTGTAAATTACAGGAGGTGGCTGTTGGGGGGGGGAGTGTTCACTGTCCTCACTGCTCCACACTGAAGGGAACGAGGCAGTTCACCTGCTGTTCCCATTCTCTGTTCGAATTTTATCGTACTTGTATTTTGACTGGAATATAGAAAAGAAGAACTTATGGCTAATTGTGTTGGCTTCTATAGTACTGGGTGAAGGTGACACCGTCCCTGGCGGACAGTGAAGGTGTCACCGTCCCTGGCAGACTGTGAAGGTGACACCGTCCCTGGCAGACTGTGCAGGTGTCACCTTCCCTGGCAGACTGTGAAGGTGTCATCTTCCCTGGCAGACTGTGAAGGTGTCACCGTCCCTGGCAGACTGTGAAGGTGTCACCGTCCCTGGCAGACTGTAAAGGTGACACCTTCCCTGGCAGACTGTGAAGGTGTCACCGTCCCTGGCAGACTGTGAAGGTGACACCGTCCCTGGCAGACTGTAAAGGTGACACCTTCCCTGGCAGACTGTGAAGGTGTCACCGTCCCTGGCAGACTGTGAAGGTGACACCGTCCCTGGGGACCTTCCTGCCCCCCCCTCCCAGGGAAGGTCATGGGGGGCGGCGGCCCACCGGTTGCACCACATGTGACCCACAACGTTACAATTACGGTGTTTTAGTGGACTCAATAACACGGTGATGTTGATGTCCAGTCGACCTCTTCAGTACCAGCCTGGGTCAGTTGATGTTACGAGGAGCAGTGTGCGGGTTGGTCAACCTCTGGTGGGTTATTATGGTCTATCAACCTCTGGTGGGTTATTGAGGTCTATCAACCTCTGGTGGGTTATTGAGGTCTATCAACCTCTGGGGGGTTATTAAGGTCTATCAACCTCTGGGGGGTTATTGAGGTCTATCAACCTCTGGGGGGTTATTGAGGTCTATCAACCTCTGGAGGGTTATTGAGGTCTATCAACCTCTGGTGGGTTATTGAGGTCTATCAACCTCTGGAGGGTTATTGAGGTCTATCAACCTCTGGTGCGTTATTGAGGTCTATCAACCTCTGGTGAGTTATTGAGGCCTATCAACCTCTGGTGAGTTATCAAGGCCTATCAACCTCTGGAGGGTTATCAAGGCCTATCAACCTCTGGTGGGTTACCAAGACCTATCAACCTCTGGGGGGTTATCAAGACATATCAACCTCTGGAGGGTTATCAAGACCTATCAACCTCTGGAGGGTTACCAAGACCTATCAACCTCTGGAGGGTTATCAAGACCTATCAACCTCTGGAGGGGTTATCAAGACCTACCAACCTCTGGAGGGTTATCAAGACCTACCAACCTCTGGAGGGTTATCAAGACCTATCAACCTCTGAAGGGTTATCAAGACCTACCAACCTCTGGAAAGTTATCAAGACCTACCAACCTCTGGAGGGTTATCAAGACCTACCAACCTCTGGAGGGTTATCAAGACCTACCAACCTCTGGAGGGTTATCAAGACCTATCAACCTCTGAAGGGTTATCAAGACCTACCAACCTCTGGAGGGTTATGAAGACCTACCAACCTCTGGAGGGTTATCAAGACCTATCAACCTCTGGAGGGTTATCAAGACCTATCAACCTCTGAAGGGTTATCAAGACCTATCAACCTCTGGAGGGTTACCAAGACCTATCAACCTCTGGGGGGTTATCAAGACCTACCAACCTCTGGAGGGTTATCAAGGCCTATCATCCTCTGGAGGGTTATTGAGGTCTATCAACCTCTGGAGGGTTATCAAGACCTATCAACCTCTGGAGGATTATCAAGACCAATCAGCCTTTGAAGGTTATCAAGACCTACCAACCTCTGGAGGGTTATCAAGACCTATCAACCTCTGGAGGGGTTATCAAGACCTACCAACCTCTGGAGGGTTATCAAGACCTACCAACCTCTGGAGGGTTATCAAGACCTACCAACCTCTGGAGGGTTATCAAGACCTACCAACCTCTGGAGGGTTATCAAGACCTACCAACCTCTGAAGGGTTATCAAGACCTATCAACCTCTGAAGGGTTATCAAGACTGCGACGCAGGCCAACTGACCAATCAGAGAGTTTACCATAGTCGTGGACACCATTCAAGACCAAACTATGCTCAGCTACAGAGTGTGGGCGTCTCTGTGTACCTGGCCCCGGCTGCTCCCGGGTCTCCAGACTTGCAACACACTAAACAAAACAACTTGCAACTGTTTTAACTTATCACCAACTCACGAGCAAGTACTATCGAGGCCGATAGGTCGATTCCGTAAATAATGCGACCTATTAGGTGTGAGGACAGGTTGTTAGGGTCGTGGGGGGGGGGATGCAGTAATGATCTATAACAGGCTCCTTGCTCAATTACCACCCCCCCTCTCTCTCCCATACTCCCCCCTCACCCTCCCTTTCTTGCCTCTCCTCCTTCCACCTTACCCCCCCCTCATCCCCCCCCTACCCCTTACTCCTCACCCCTACTGCCATTGAGACCACTAATTACACCGTAATCGCCAAGATGCCTCCAGAATATTGTTAGCAAACCAGTTACGGCGGTGTTCTGCTTGTTTAACCTTGGTGGGTATGTATCGTTTGTGGGGGGGAGAGGGTGTGTGGGGGGGGGAGGGGGTAGGGGGGGATAGGGTGTGTGTGGGGGGGGGAGGGTAGGGGGGGCTAGGGGGGGGGAGGTCGTGGGCTGGGCTCAACTATCTCTAACTACGAGGATTGGTCGTTAGCTCTAAGGCCTGGTATCCTAGCTATTTGGTACTTCATGCGTGAGTACCTTTGGCAGTATCTAAATGAGTATCTTTAGGGTACCTAAATGACTACCATTCAGAGTACCTAAATAACTATCTTCGGTAGTATCTTAAGGAGTATTCTTAGGTACTCTTTTATGTAATGCTTAAGTACCTAAAAAGAGTACCTGAGGGAGTACCTGAGGGAGTACCTGAGGGAGTACCTAAGGGAGTACCTGAGGAAATCACCTGAGGGAGTACCTATAAGCAGTAGACCAGAGCCCCACAGTGAGGGGCGAGCCATGGAGCACACAGGTGGCCCACAAGGTCCTCCCACAGTTATCAGTGTTCACCATCTACACTGTTCTTCCTCTCTCTCGATCAAGTTAAACAATAAACGTGACTTCATCAACGTATAATAATTTCTGTACAAACTTCAAAGAATATTCTGACAAGTGGCTGCTTGAATTCAACTGCATCAAATGCAAGGTAACAAGCATAGCCAAAGACACAAGGTATCATTTAGAATAAGATGTCATTTTGATTTAATGTTCTGGGACACACCTAAACCGTATAACATCAGCCACATATGCAAGATTGGTCAATAACCTAGAGTTTAAACGGTGTCAAGCTCGTAAACACTGATAAATGTAAACAAAGCCGCCATGGTTGAGGAAAGATGTAGAGGTTTCGTAAGTGTTGTGTAAATCCTTGACGAGTCCATAGGTATTTTAACAGATTGGTGTGAGAACTGAGAACCCTGAGTTACAAGCAAATATTATGAAATTAAACCTGGCGTAACTGGAAGAGAAGTGATATGTGAGACATGATCAGGGCATGCAAAATACTTGAGTAAGGATTAGAGATAATGTAAAGAATTCCAAATTCTAATGAACTAGTGAATAAATAAATAAAAGAAAAATCCAGACGCGGATTCAATATATATATATATATATATATATATATATATATATATATATATATATATATATATATATATATATATATATATATATATATATATATAATATTTAGGGGTGCCACCACTGGTTTAATTAAAGGGACCCACATCCTCGAAGAAGAAAATAAAGTGTTCAGAGAAGACCTTGTGGAGTCTCACTGAATACTTTAATCTTTTCCTCTCCTGCCACCCCTATTATTATTTTTTTTATTTGATTTTATTGCAATGTTACAGTTTACAGCAAACACACACTTATATAACAATATAACAATCAGTGTTCGAAGACCTCGTCCAGCTCCTCGGGGGTCGGGTGCGTACCCAAGATACAGCACGCATTTCCCCTCTGAACAGCGACACTGAGGCGCTGGAACATGAAACTGGCCGCTCTTGGGTCTCTAGTCTTCCCAATGAGTTCCTCGCCCAGCTCCTTCAGGAACTTAAGTGCACATTTACCCCAGGCGCCCAGAGTCTCAGAGCCTATTGGCACGAACCTGTAACAACATTCTAGGTCCCTGTACTTGTTAGTTTTCTGGGTCTCCCTGAAGGTGACCGCCCCGCCTCCCTCAGCTGCGCTGTAAGGTAGATAGGTATCAGCCAATGTGGATGCAAACGTGTAGTCCCACACGACCCCTGTTTACCTTCCCTCCATATATATATATATATATATATATATATATATATATATATATATATATATATATATATATATATATATATATATATATATATATTGACTGAAGGTTATTGGGCGAGAAGTTTGACATGAAGTCTAACTTGCGCAACCAAGTATCTGAGACTACACACGTCCGCCCCCCCCTCTGTCTCTCTCTCTCTCTCTCTCTCTCTCTCTCTCTCTCTCTCTCTCTCTCTCTCTCTCTCTCTCTCTCTCTCTCTCTCTCTCTCTCTCTCTCTCACACACACACACACACCATGGAGAGCGGCACTAACTCAGCTGATGGTGTCGTACTGATGTTTCTCCCGGGATTTTGGGGAGGGACGAGAGTATTATGGGAATGGTCATGTGGGAGGGTGGAGGTGAGCATGTGGGAGGGTGGAGGTGGCCATGTGGGAGGGTGGAGGTGAGCATGTGGGAGGGTGGAGGTGAGCATGTGGGAGGGTGGAGGTGAGCATGTGGGAGGGTGGAGGTGAGCATGTGGGAGGGTGGAGGTGGCCATGTGGGAGGGTGGAGGTGGCCATGTGGGAGGGAGGAGGTGAGCATGTGGGAGGGAGGAGGTGAGCATGTGGGAAGGTGGAGGTGGCCATGTGGGAGGGTGGAGGTGGCCATGTGGGAGGGTGGAGGTGAGCATGTGGGAGGGAGGAGGTGAGCATGTAGGAAGGTCCCCCCTCATATCAGAACATTACAGACAAAGAGACTACCCGGCATCAGTCATTAACCAGCTGTGGTGTTATCACTCTCATACTGACGCCGTGTCGCCCTTTGACAATAAATGGCCTTTGGCGTTTGTCAACATCTGATAAAATTTCTAGCTGATATTACGCCCTATTGATGTGTGTGTTTGTGTGTGTGTGTGTGTGTGTGTGTATGCTCACCTAATTGTACTCACCTAATTGTGCTTGCGGGGGTTGAGCTTTGGCTCTTTGGTCCCGCCTCTCAACTGTCAATCAACTGGTGTACAGATTCCTGAGCCTACTGGGCTCTATCATATCTACATTTGAAACTGTGTATGGAGTCAGCCTCCACCACATCACTTCCTAGTGCATTCCATTTATTAACTACTCTGACACTGAAAAAATTCTTTCTAACGTCTCTGTGGCTCATCTGGGTACTAAGTAATAATAACGGTTGTGTGTGTGTGTGTGTGTGTGTGTGTGTGTGTGTGTGTGTGTGTGTGTGTGTGTGTGTGTGTGTGTGTGTGTGTGTGTGTGTATGCGTGTGTGTGTGTATGTGTGTGTGTGTGTGTGTGTGTGTACTCACCTATTTGTACTTGCAGGATCGAGCATTGACTCTTGGATCCCGCCTTTCGAGCCATCGGTTGTTTACAGCAATGACTCCTGTCCCATTTCCCTATCATATCTAGTCTTAAAATTATGAATAGAGTTTGCTTCCACAACCTGTTCCTGAAGTGCATTCCATTTTCCACTACTCTCACGCTAAAAGAAAACTTCCTAACATCTCTGTGACTGATCTGAGTTTCCAGTTTCCACCCATGTCCCCTCGTTCTGTTATTATTACGTGTGAACATTTCATCTATTTCCACTTTGTCAATTCCCCTGAATATTTTATATGTTCCTGTCATGTCCCCTCTCTCACTTCTTTTTTCTAGTGTCGTAAGTTTCAGTTCTTTCAGGCGATCTTTATATCCCATCCTTCGTAACTCTGGGACGAGTCTTGTCGCAAACTTCTGAACCTTTTCCAGTCTCCTTATATGTTTCTTCAGATGGGGACTCCATGATGAGGCGGCATACTCTAAGACTGGCCTCACGTAGGCAGTGTAAAGCGCCCTAAATGCCTCCTTACTTAGGTTTCTGAATGACGTTCTAACTTTCGCCAGTGTTGAGTACGCTGCTGTCGTTATCCTATTTATATGTGCCTCAGGAGTTAGGTTAGGTGTTACATCCACTCCCAGGTCTCTTTCTCGAATCGTTACAGGTAGGCTGTTCCCCTTCATTGTGTACCGCCTCTTTGGCCGCCTATCACCTGATCCCATTTCCATTACTTTACATTTATTCGTGTTGAACTCCAGTAGCCATTTCTCTGACCATCTCTGCAACCTGTCCAGGTCCTCTTGGAGGATCCTACAATCCTCATCTGTCACAACTCTTCTCATTAATTTTGCGTCATCCGCAAACATTGACATGTAGGATTCCACTCCTGTTAACATATCATTTACGTAAATAAGAAAGAGGATTGGACCCAGCACCGATCCTTGAGGTACTCCACTTGTTACTGTTCGCCAGTCCGACTTCTGGCTCCTTCCTGTTAGGTAGTTCCTCCCCCATGCTAGGGCCTTTCCGCTTACTCCTGCCTGCCTCTCAAGTTTGTATAGCAGT